>CABHPH010138546.1:17619-50281 GCA_902168325.1 Peromyscus nudipes | reverse complement strand
AGGTGTAATCATGACAAGATTAAACATATAATGCATTTGCAATTGAACGTGGGATAGTTATGTTTAGGCATTATTATGACATGGTTATTGTTTTCCATCTGGAAATTACTCATGACATAAGAAGATATGATTGTTTATCAACTTGACAAAGGGTAGATTGTGATGGCTATTCTTGGTTGAAACTTAACTATATCTAGAATGAGCTATACTCCAGAAATGGAGGATACATTTGTAATATTGATCATGAGGCAGGAGGACAACATGCCTTCCTTCTGGATCTAGAGGCTGGAAGACACAAGCTTTGGTCTGGATCTTGAGGTGAGATGGCATGTGACTTTAATCCAGACCTTGAAGCTGGAAGGCATAACTTTAATCTGGGCCATACCTTCTTCTAGAAGCCTATATAATAACAATGGAAGAAGGAAGGGATTTTAGTTCTTGGCCTGCTTGCCCTCATCTTATCAGCACATTTATTCCTTCACTGGTGTTGCAGCCTACTTCTTTGGATTTCCAAAATACACAGAAGACCAGTTGAGACACACAGCCTTCTAGGACTAAGAAACTGCTAGATTCTTTGACATTCCATTCACTACTAGCCATTGATGGACTGCAGTCTGTAAGTCATTCCAATAAATTCTCATATATAGATGCATACTTACATACATACATACATAATATATATTTATATATATGGAGAGAGAGAGGGAGAGAGGGAGAGGGAGAGGGAGAGGGAGAGGGAGAGGGAGAGGGAGAGGGAGAGAGAGAGAGAGAGAGAGAGAGAGAGAGAGAGAGAGAGAGAGAGAGAGAGATTCATTCCATAAGTTCTGTGACTCTAAAGAACCCTGGCTAATACAGTATTTAAGGACAGGGACAAATGAGTTCAGTATATGATCAGTGCAAAGGCAAGCTTTTATTTACAGTACTTTTATTGACTTTACCAAGCACTTTAAGTTTAGGATAAATCATTTAAAAAGCAAGGATTAAGAGGAAGAGTATATATGTGTCCTTTGTTTGTCACTTTTAAAATATTTTCAGAAGTGAGCATTGGCCTGCTAGGGAGAAGACTGGCAGTAAGTGTTGGCTGTAGAAGCATTAGCAACTGGATTTGTATCCACAGCACCCACAAAAAGCCAGGCGGGTTTGGACATGCTTCCAACTCCAGCACATGTTTGCAATTCCTACACTGGTGGGAGATGAGGAGAATTTCTGGGGTCTGCCAGCCAACAGTCCAGTGGAAAAAATAATTGCAGTTCTAGGTTCACTTAAAGACTCTCTGTTAAGGAAATTGGGCAGAGAGTGATAGAGGAAGACACCAGAAGCCCTTCTGTCTTCCAGCTGTGTGCACCTGCATATATACTTGTACATACATACATGCATACATACAAATACTTGTAAATACATATATGTGTACAGCACACACATACACCACATTAAAATATAATTTGATTAAAAAGAAACTGTCCAAAGTTCTCAAAGTGATATGAGACCATACTGGGGGGATATCTGGATGAGGCTTAACATCTACAATGCCCAAAGACAAACTTGAGTATTCTGTCTAAAATAATAACATCATTGTAAGAAAATACTGTTTGAGGATTCTCTGAATTTTGAGGATGTGTAGGTGTTTGCTACACAATAAACATCTAAATTTAATGTAATTTTTATATCAACTAAAATCCTGGAATTTGAGAAAGCAGGACACATAGAAAGTGCATGTATATAATGAAGTATTAAGAAATTTAATTTGTAGTCTCTCTTATTGAAATTAATTTTTCTCAGAGTAAGCAATTTAGTTTTTATGAAAAGAAACATCAATTTTATTGAGGAAATGAAACATGTACATACATTTCATAAGAGAATTAAAATCTCAATACAGCATTTCAACCATTTTGAAAGTTGCTTAAAGTTATACCCATATCCCTATATGATGTACAAGTAAAGTATAGGTTCCTGTACACCTGCTCAGGGTCAGAGGGCTTTCCTAAGTGCTCAAAGTCATAGGGGTCCCCAGGGATGAAACTTTGATAATAAGAGAATTCTTAGAGCAAAGTATATACATCCTATCACAGAAAAGCAATACATGGAACAGCAATTTGGAAATTATGATAAACTGGGATTCTAAAAGAGGGAGAGAAGTTAAATAGAGTGAAATTCTCGGATTTGCCTATTTCTTTCTATGTCACTATACAGCACAAACACATTCACATGTAAATAAACATGCTTCATAAATGACTAAAAACAAATGTAATATGTGAATTATTTTGATGAAAGATTACACTGTAACTTTCTTAGCTCTTCCTTTGCTGTTGGAATGTTCTCACAATACTCTCTGTTGATGTAGTCTTTTAACTTACTCTTTCAATATTCATAAACCTACGTATAATGCACTTAGATCATATTCTTCCCCATCATGCTCTCATCACACTTCCATTTCCACTGAGTCACTTCTTCCCCCCAAATACTCCTGCTTTCCTGTCTTAAAATAAATTACTTTACGTACTTCATAGGTGGGGGAACCCAGGTCACAGTGGTCCTGTGATGTCAAGGACCAGCTTTTAGGAGTCAGTTATCTCACTTCACCACATGAGGTTCAGAGAGCAAACTAGTGACATTAGACTTGGCAGTAGCATCTTTATGAAACCTGTTGAACCACCTTGTTGAGATAAACTCTTTCTGTTTTTACAGTTTCATGTTATACTACATTTAATTATGGATAAACATTCACTTGCATGAACATATGGGGTGATTATTTACTTAAACAAAGAAAAAAATAGTGGCCATGTCACTTGGGAATATTACTTCCATCTCACACAGCAACTCTGATCTGTCAATAGCCATCACATAAGGCTGGTGATTCATGAGCTCCATCCCATTATATGCTGTGATGCTGACAGTCTAGGTCTTGTGCTGGCAACAAGTACTGTGGGCTCCTACGTTTACTAGACACGTCACGTAACAGAATTTCACAGCATTCCTTCCCATACTCAACTCTTACATTCTTTCTGCACATCACTAAAATGTTGCCTGAACTTGGAGGATTGAATAATTGGTAGGAGATGATATTAGTCTCTGGTTTGAAATTGAGCACTCAACAGTTGCTTATTTGAATCATGTTGATCTATTGAAAATTAAACCAAATTTAAATAAATATTTTATTTAATCTTTCTTTTTGATGCTACCAAGATGGTTCAGTGGTAAAGGCATTTCTCACCAAGCCTGATGACCTGAGCTTTACTTCTGGTACCTGCTTATGCAAGATGTCTTCTGACCTCATCATGTGTGTTGTGGAACGCAAACACAAACACACAGGTGTACACAAACACACATGTGCAAACACACACAGGCACACACACACATTAATGGAAGTACGAAAAGATATGAAGTAAAGCAGTTGGGTTTCAAACACCAGAGTTTTAACTTATTTCAAGTAAGAACATTCTGGGAAATTATTATATATCCACCATAGTAAAAGTAAAGGAGAAAACAAGCAACTCCTCCAATATGAAGCTATGAGCCCACCTTCTCAGTCAGAGGCCGTAGTGATTGAACTCTAAGAATATGGTAGTAAAGGTGATTAATCTGTGCTTTCCTGCACTTTGTTGTAGGCAACACAGATAGGAACTGCCTTGGTAGCTTTCCATGTTTGGAACCTCAAAATATTTCAATATATTTATTTGTAGCTGGAGCATAATCCCTTTGGGTGTCCAGAAACATGCCCATCCCACTGTTTGCATCAGGCTGAGCCACATAGCCCATCCTCAGTGAAGCAGATGTTCATGTTATTATAGTCAAGAAGAAGATAGGCAGTAGGTAGAGTAGAAGATTCTCTCTGATGGATGAAGATTATAGTACCATGCCTAATCTCCTGTGTGTGATGGCCATGCAGTAACTTGGTGATATATTCCATGGTAGACTAAATTTGATGAGGAAAGTGACGGTATCCCATGCTTACACAGCAGCACAGCATACGTTGTTGTATGGATTATAAGTGATCTTGTCCAGCTGTTGAGGCTAGGGAAGTCTGCAAATAAAGTGTTTGATGTATAAGCATGAGGTCTGGGTTAGATCTTAAACATTAATATGAAAAGGTAGGAAAGGTGGTTTATGCTTCTAATTCCATCATAGGGAGGTAGAGACAAAAGGATCTCTGAAGACAAGCTGACCAGCTAGCTAGCCAACTTGGAGATTATCAGATTCTAGGCAAGACTCTACCTCAAACAAGGTAGATGGATCCCAGTAAATAACACTTGAGGTTGGCCTTCGGCCCCCACATGCATACCCTGACATACATAAAACATACAAAGAAGTTCCAGTTGCCAATTCTTCACTTCATGACATCTGTCAATGTCGTGAAGGGTTTCTCTGAACAAAGGAAGTTATTCCTTCACTTTGTGACACCTCCCAGTAACTTGTCTTGCTCAGAGCTACCCTTATCTGAATATGGGACATGCTTTCAGAAGTGCTTGTAGAGAGAAAGTCTAAGTGCAAATAAAGTGAAGCTCTTGATATTTCAAAGCAAAAGAAAGACCAGAAAGATGAGGTGCTATGGCCTGGACATGAAAGTAAGTATGAGCTCCAGAGATGCCATAAAATGTGAAATTAGGACAGGTTTAATTATTCAATTTTAAATTAAATATTAATTACCCAGATTAATAAGATTATTACATTTATGGAAGACATTTCTTACCTGAAGGACTTCTAAAACCCCATTTGAATTTATAAGCTAAAGTAATATATAGAATATAAAATCATTAATTAAAACATGAAATTCATAAAATATATACATTCTTAGCCAGAAAAAAAGATGTGTTGAAACCTCTCCTGAGCATTCATTACTGGCAGAATTTCAGGAAGACACTCTATGGCTTGTTCTATTTCTTTAAGCATGTATCATGGTGTGAAGTCCTTTTCCTGTCTTCCTCATGTCGCCAGGAACTACTACCAAATTATTTTCCCTCCTCTTCTTGTTTATGCCCCAGTCAAACTTCATTTGTAGCATACAAGAAGCTGGTCCACATGTCTTCTATGACTATGATGTGCAAACAACAATGTCAAGTAACTATACTAAAAAAGAAAAGCAGGATAGAGAGATGCAACCTTGATGACAGGTACTTGCCTACCATGCTTGAAGTCATGGGTTCTATCTACTGCATTTTGTAAACCGGGCACAGTGGTGCACAGTTGTAATCTCAGCACTTGAGAGGTAACAATAGAAGTGTCAAAATTTCAATGTCCTCTTGGGCTGCATAATGAGTTTGAGGCCATCCTGACATATATAAACCTATATGAAGAAACGATGAAACAAACAAAAGATAAAAAAAATTGAAATAAATTTTTTCAAAACCCCACACAATTCCTAGTTGGTTTTCTATCTCTCTGCCTTGTGATGTGTGTAGCAGGAATCTTAGAAGGTCTTATTAATAAAATCAAACCTGAGCCAGGTATTGGGGTAAATGCTGGAAGGTCAGAGAAATAGAACAAGCCACAGCTATCTCACCTTGCTGAACCTCAGCTGGTCTTGCTTCCTCAGACTGGAGGCCTCTGAGTCCTCATATCCGAATGGCTCTCAGCTGAACTGTGCTTCTTGAAAGCCTGAATGCTTAACAAGGCCAAATGCTTAACCAGGCCAAATGCCTCGAATTTCTGGTCCTCACGCCTTATATACCTTTCTGCTTTCTACTACCACTCCCTGGGATTAAAGGCTGGCTTTCTGGGATTAAAGGTGTGTGTCACCAAGCTTGGCTGTTTCCAATGTGGCCTTGAACTCACAGAGATCCAGAGGGATTTCTACCTCTGAGTGCTAGGATTAAAGGCATGTGCTACTTCTGCTTAACCTCTGTTTAATATTGTAGCTGTTCTGTCTCTGACCCCAGATAAGTTTATTAAGGTACACAATATTTTGGGGAAACACAATACCACCACAGATGTGGACCAGAGGTAAGCTCTCAGTTATTGCTCCAGTATCATGCCTACTTGTCTGCTGCCATGCTCTGAGCCATGCTGGTTATTAACTCACCCAGTGAAAAAGTAAGCAAGCCCCCAATTAAATGCTTTTTTATGAGTTGCCTTGGTCATGTTTTTTTTTTTTTTTTTTTTTTTCACAGTGATAGAAAAGCAACTAAGACTCAGATAACAGCTTTTTAAAATCAGGGCCCTATGATTAAGTATTGGGAGCAATTATTTACAATAAAAAAATTTGAAATTATTACAGAATTGCTTTACAAAAATACCCTTACTAAAAATTAACCAAATAAGATAACGATAGCTACTACCTATTCAATGTTTAATGAAATGCACTCTCCACATGGCACTGAACATGTTTAAGTAATCTAGCATCTCTAGATAATGATTTTTTTTCAGGGTGCAGTAGGAGTTCAGTTATCAGTAAATGTAGTACTACTAGGAGCTTGGGGAAGGATGATGAGCAAATTATATGAACAAGGTGAAGAATGCCCAAAACCTTATAACTAGCGATGGATATTCCAGGTGTAACTAGGGGTAAAGCCATTTTAAAAAGTGCAGATGCTGATAAAGGCAACCATTTGTGTGTCTGGGGATACTCTGTCATGCCTCTCTTCTTCAACCCTGAAATGGCCTGTGTCAACTCGATTAGATTTAGAGTCACACTGCAAACACATTCCTGAGCAAATCTATGAGGGGTTTTCTAAATGAGGTTAGCTGAGGGGGGAAGACTCATCTTAAATGTAAGCAACAACATTCTTTGGGCTGCAGGTTTAGTCTAAAGAAAAAGAAGGAATCAAACTGAACACCAGTATCTAGATCTCCCTGTTTCCTGACTAGATATCCGGTGAATAGCTGCCTCATGCTCTTGATACCCTCCTGCCTTTCCAGCCATGAGAGACTGTACTCAACCTGTGAGCCAAAGCAAAGCATGACTTCCTCCAATTTCTTTTTATTTATTAAGAATTTTTTTTATTAATTTTACATACCAATCAAATATTCCCCCCTCCCTCCTCCCACCCCTCGAGCCCCCCCCAACTCACCTCCCATAAGAAAGTAAGGCCTCCCATGAGGAGATAGATACATTTAGTACAGGCAGGTGCAAGTCCCACATCTCGTCTCAAGGCTGTAGGAGGTGTCCTATCATAGGTAGTGGGCTCCAAAAATCCTGCTCATGCACCTGGGATGGATTCTGATCCTACTGCCAGGGGCCCCCTTAAGTAGATCAAGCTACACAACTGTCTCGCTATGCAGAGGGCCTAGTTCAGTCCAATGCAGGCTCCACAGTTGTTGATCTAAATTTCATGAGTTCCCACTAGCTTGGTTTGGTTGTCTCTGTAGGTTTCCCCTATGATCTTGATGCCCTTGCTCATAGAATGTCTCTTCTCTATCTTCGACTCGATTCCAGGAGCTCGGCCTGGTTTTTGGCTGTGTGTCTTTGCATCGGCTTCCATCAGTTACTGGAGAAAGGCTCTATGGTGGGTTAAGGTATGCACCAATTTGATTATTAGGGTAAGTCAGTTCAGGCACCCTCTCCAGTACTGCTAGTAGTCTAAGCTGAGGTCATCTTTGGATTGTTGGGTATTTTATGATAGCAACAGGAAAGTAACATACATCATTCCATAATCTCCAGATAGCTCAGAAAAGAGGATTGGAATGTAGACTGTGAGAGAAAAAATAAGATTAAAGAAATGAGACACAGAGGATCAGGGATTCCTAGGGAGCATCTCTGAGACTATAAAGCTGAAAATGCTGAATTACAACAGGCAATTTCAATCCATGACATCCTAGTTATCTGATGTGGCTCACTGCTCCAGGGTTTCTCTGATCTGTCCACCTAAATATTCTCAAACTTAGAGTCTTAGTTTAAGAGCTTTTCTTGTATACTTCACTCAATGTAGACTCACCTGTAAGGGTACCTTGGTGTGGAATTGTTTAGATCAGGCTTGTTTGTGGGCATACCTATCAGAGACTTTCTTTATTTTTTTCCTTTTATTATTTTTATTTTTCATTAAAATAGTACATCATTCCCCCACCCCCTTTCCTTCTTTCCACTCCACCCACATGTCCTTCTTTTCAAATTCATGATCTCTTTTTTCATTATTATTGTTACACACACACACACACACACACACACACACACACACACAACTTTTTAAGTCTGTTGCATATACATATGAGTGAGAGGCTGACTACTTGGCATTGGATAACCAATTTGGAGTCTCATCTTTGGGGAAGATGACTTCTCCCTCTCTCTACAGTCACAGATTGCTTGCACTTGGCTATTAATCTGTGAGTGGGTGCTGTGAGAGTTCCCCTTTCCACAGTGACTTGTCAACTTGTGTTGGAATTGTTCAGATCTTCTGCAGGAAGCCATATTGTTGAAACTTTATAGGTGCAGTTTCTCCACTATATCTAGAAGATAAAATCTTGAAGCAGATTTCCAGGTCATGTGGCTCTTATGATCCCTCAGCACCCTCTTCTGTGATGTTCCCTGAATGTTAGGCTCTCCTCAGGCCTATAGACTTACTAGACACAGATGGTTGACCTGGTTTACAGAACCAGCCATGGTTTCCATCCTGTTGAGTGCCTTGGGTCCAATCAGACATCTGTTGGATATTTCTTTGATCTTAGCCAATCAGACCAGGACAAGGTGAAATCTCAAATAACCTTTAATTTGTATTTCACTAATTGCTAAGAATTTTAAACACTTAAAAATATTCTTAAACATTTCTGTTTCTTTTATTAAGAACATTCAGATCCATACCTCAATTTTAGTTCTTTATATATTCTGGATATTAATTTTCTGTCAGATCCACTGTGGGGGTTTATTTTCACTTAGCTCTACAGAAGCTTTTCATTTTATGAGATCCTACATGTAAATTATAGGGGGGGAATTTCTGAGTAAACTGAGACCAAATTAGGAAGTCATTTCCCACACCATTATCTTGTATTGCCTGTTTTCTTTTAATATTTCCAGTATTTCTGGTTTCACATTGAAATCTTTGACCCATTTTGAAATTATTTTTGTGCAGGGCTGTCGTAGAATATTATTTTAAGGTGTGTTACTTTTGTTAATGTTGTATTTGTTTAACTCTGTGAAACTGTATTAATGTGCCTATCTAAAACACCTGATAGTCTAGTAAAGAACTGAATGGCTGATAGCAAGGCGGGAGAAAGCATAGGCAGGGCTGCAGTCAGAGAGAATATATAGAAGGAGAAATCTGGGAGGAAGAAGAAATAGCCAAAGAAGGAGGATGACTCCAGGGGTCAGGGACCCAGCTACACAGCAAGCCATGGAGTAAGAGTAAGATTTACAGAAGTAAGAGAATGGGAAAGCCCAGAGACAAAAGCTAGATGGGATAAGTTAAGAGAAGCAAGCTAGAAACAAGCCATGCTAAGTTCAGACATTTATAATTAAGGATAAGCCTCCATATTTGGGAGCTGGGTGGCAGGATCCTCAAAATAGTAAAAAGTAAAAACAACCAGCAGCACAGGATGATAGATACAGTACTAAATTTATACATCTACATAAGAACACCAAGTTTTTGAGAAATATTGTTGAAGATGTTATCTTTTCTCCATGTATATTCTTTTTACAATTTTATCAAATATCAAATAGCTGTAGTTTCATCTACTTATATGTGAATCTTAGATTATGTTTCATTGATCTACATGCCTGGTTTTAGTCCTAGTACAATACTGTTTTTATTACTATGTCTCTGTAATGTATCTTGAAATCTGGATGGCAATCATTCGAACATTTTTATTTACTCAGTATTTCTTTGGTTATCAGAATCTTTTGTGGTTTCATATGAATTTTTTGTCAGTTTCTCTGTTTGTATGATGAATTATGTGGGAAATTTGATTGGGATTGCATTGAATTGGTAAATTAGCTTGATAGAGTGTTCATTTTCACAAAATTAATTTGATAAATCTATGAACACTGCAGTCTTTTCATCTAGTGTCTTCCTCAGTCTCTTTCTTCAGAGTTTTAAAATTTTCATTGTACAGGTTCTTCACATTCTTGGTTAGGTTTATTTATGGATATTTTATTTTCTTTGAGGCTATTTTGAATGGGAGTATGTTCATAATCTCTTATAGTATTTGTTGATGGTGTACAAAAAAGAGCTACTAATTTTTCTAAGTTGATTTTGTAACCTGGTTCTTTGTCCTGAATTTTGGCACCATTGTTTCATGGGCTTGGCCCTGAAATGATAAAAGGAGGAGAACATGAGCAGAGGCATGGATGCATTAATTTCTTCCTCTCTAGACTTGACTATGGATTTGATATGATGAGTTGCCTCAAAATCCTGCATTTTGACTTTCCTGAAATGATGAGCTGTAACCTGGAATTATGAACCAAATACAACTTTTTCCCCTGATTTGCTATCATCATAATATTTATCTCATAAAAACAAGAAAAGATCTCTGATACTAGGTATGTAAACGCAGGATGAGCTGTTGTGTTAGTCAGGGTATTCCTCTTATGAAATGTGTTTAACATCTCAGATATTGATGAAGAAGGAGCATAGGGCAGTGGATCACATGTGGTATGGAAGCAGAAAGGAGACTATTGGGGTAAAAGCTTTAGGGAGGCCAAGGGATAGAGTGGAAAAAGAATCAAAACAGATAAATTTTACTGAAAATGACATAAGGAAACCTAATACTTTGTATGCCAATGAAAAATAAATAAGTAGAATTAGTTACCATATTTATATGTATATAGGTGTCTGTGTGTGTCATTTATTTTAAATATAAATAACCCTGTTCATTTCTAATCAATTTTCATGCATATGAAGGAAGTCCACATTTTCTAATAATTTTACCCTCTAAGGTCTAAGAAAGATGCCTCAAACTTTGATGAACATTTGAGAAGGCCATGGATGTCTTCTCTACTTCTGTAGTACAAGTTTTTCAAGGTATCATATATAAACTATACCAGTGCTTCCCTAAAGCTTCACTCTTGAGCCTAGTATAATAATTGACATCTTTACTCAGGAGTGAAGTTTCATTAAAAGCCAAAATTCAGTCCCTCAGTTGAAAGAAAACAGCTATTTGTCTTCCTGAGACTGACTTACTTCTCTTAATACAATACTTTCCAGTTGTATCCATTTTCCTGCAAATGATATAACTTCATTGATCCTCAGGGCTGTAAAAAATTCTGTTATGTGTAAGAAGATGATCTCCTTTATTAATTGCTCTGTTGATGGACACCTAGGTGGTTTCCTTAGCTTGGCTATTGTGAAACTGTTTATATTTCATATAGCTATATAAAATCATATCCGTACAGATGATGTGAATGTAAAAGTGAAGTTGTCCAGGGAAACAAAAGTCACTAAAGTGTGGATGAAAGAGAATATTGTTTCATGGTAAAACTTTTTTTTTTCTGTAAATATGTAAGACACATTATCACTGCCTCAGGGGCCCAGCATTCAAGGCAATATACAGAGCTCTGAAGGAATCCATGACATTGGCATAATCTAAGACTTTTCTATCTGAGGGGTTTTAGGGAATCAATACACTCACACTCTCTCTTGATGGTTCCTTTCTCAATTCTCTCATGTTGTTCTCCTCATGCTGTTCTTTCTCCATTGCTCTGCTCCCCTATGTCTTTTTACAGCTTGTGTACCCCAACAAAATATTTCAGGTAATACAGGAGTCAAAAAAGGCTACATTCCATTTTTAAGTGAATTATTATAGTACCCATGACTATGTAAACATTTTGAACTAACACCCTATAGTCAGAAGTCATAAATCCAGGTGCCTTCTTCTATCTCAGAGGCCAGAAGACTGTTATCTCAAGTCTTGGGATATAAAGATGGCTGGAATATCATAGATTCTATAGTTCAGACTCAGGTCAACATTCCTGAGATACTGTATATCTGTTATCATCAGCTCAAGTCTGCACTTTCCAAGATACTATGGGATTACAATGCTTAAATCATAAAATATAATTCTTGTCCTGTGTGTAACTCCTAACTATCAAGAGAAATCTGTAGTCCTTATTTTGGTACTACAGAGTCAAATTATTTTTTGTAGCCTTGACTATTCAGAATTTATTTTCACAATTGGAGGTGAGGAATGGATACAAGGAATTAATCATTTGCCATCTAGCAATAATTCCACTGTTTTGTATTTATGACCTAGCCAGACAGCTCAGCTATGTCCTTGTGAACTACAGACTTTTTCTGGGAATGTTTATCTTTAAAACATTAGCATAGAATCTGGCCTAATCTAAAGCTATTTTGAAGCTTTATATCACCTAGTGGTACTCAGCAATAAAATTAAAGAAATTTGAGCCAGTCTGGCTCCCAGTTAATCATTAATTTGAGCTTGATCAGAAGTAACTCCTTTGGGGGAACTCATAGGCCTTAGCTATGAGACATACCCTAGTATTTATTTTTTTCAGCAAAATTCTGTATTAGTTGGACAATATAGCTTAAGGAGCAATCATCTTCCTGACAATTCACATTCTAAATGTCCAGTAGATCAGGTTGTTTTCATGAAATAAACAAATTACAATACAGGCAGTGGGAGACTCCCTATATCCAATATACATCATGTCCGATACCAGAGAAAAGATTGTAGCAGCAAACACGTAGAGGGACAACAGAAGCAAAAGACATTCTGGAATCTGTAGCCTTGTAGCCTTGCTTAATGAGCTTTCCTCCTTGTGAGCTGACATCCAGAACCCCAATTGCCACTTGCTGTTCCTCTCATATGGCTCCTGACTACTGGCATCATATCTACTTACCCTACATATGTAACCCAATACAAACCAAATTACAGATACAACAAAAATCTAACTTGATGAACCATTAGTTTTATTGGGTTTATGTACAGGAATATGGGTAAGAGGTTATTTACAGGGATAAAAATTACTATAAAAAGCTGCATCACCAAAGCCTATCTCAACATGGGTGACAGCTCATACAGCTGTCCATCCTACAGGCAGGTCAACAGTTTGGAAGTGTCCTTTTCAGGTGACTCAGTTAGTCTACCCCTCTTCTAGAAAGCTTGACTGGTTTTTGCTTCTTCCAGGCAGCTGGTCTGGTCACATATTCTTTGAAGTTTTGCTTGTCTGAAAGTCTTCTCTGCATCTGAACTTGTGAAGCTGTGGAACAGCAGAGCAAATGGGATAAATCTGAGATATAAAAATTCATTAATATAACCATCCATCCCTTCTTAAGGCAAAGACTACATAACCTGAGACACTATGAAAGAAATCAGTCTGTGGTAGACTGGCTTACCAAAGCCATTAGGAAAATTTGGTTATCTTCATCTGAAGTCCCTCTAAATGTCCAGAAATGGAAAACAATAGAGGAGGAACAGAAGCTATTGAGGGAACTAGGAATAAGAGAAGCTGTGTTTGAACTCTAGGTCACCAGGCCAGATAGAACTACGCTTATAGAGGAGTTAAAGAAAAGGTTGATGCAGCAAGTACCTCAAAGCTGGTATGAAGCTTTTGTGGATTGATCAAGGCCTTTGGTGAGGTAGGATCTTTATAAATTAGAAAAAGCATTGACAGATCTCAGTGACTTATATTAGCATTTAAAGAATGTCTGTAGCAATCTATTGTAGATAAGAAAAAGGCAAATTAGAGGAAGAAGTTCGTCTGTGTTTCTCAAAGATAAATGTGGTAAGATTTGAGTCAAGCAGAGTACCTACAAAAAGCAACTGATGGAAAGCCAAACTGTGTTCTAAGGAAGACTTTAAAGCCTAAGGAACAGTTCACAGAAGACATCTGTGATAGAACAAAACAAATGAAGATGATTAAGCCTGTCTTGGGGTGGTAAATCATACTCCTAGACTAAGGAGGGTACACTTTCTTCCAGAAAAAGGGTGGAGATTGTTTTTGCATCCAGGACTTCCCCCAACAGCCAGGTATGGTAAATATGGAGGATGCAACCTCCATGCCAACCCAAGACCACTTTGACTCAGGGAACCAACAGGTGCAGTAGGGGAGAGCAAGGGCCATGCTCATCTTTGGCCCTAAGTAGATCTGAGCAAATAAAGTTGGGACCATTGAATTCATCAGACATGGAGAAATATAGGAATGCTCCATGGAAGAGCTCCAGGATATGGATATGCAATGGCTTAGAGACAATGAATGGGGGTTATAGGGATCTAATTAAGTTAGCACCTCCTATCTGTGGAGGAAGCAACTGATAAAAAATGGGTAGACATTTTTCATGCTGTATTAGACGTATTAGATGCTGCTTATGTTCAACTTTAGTATCTTCTTAGTTATGACCCTTGGGGTCACTTATTACTTGTGTAGCACAGATGTCAATAGAATTTCAGAGTGTTTCCCTGAGGCTATTTTTGTATTTGTTGTAGAATAGTGGTGGTTCAAGATGTTGCCTTGTCCTGTTTATCCTTTTGAAAAGGTTTTATTACATATATATGACATAGTGCTAACCTCTGAGTGTCTTCCAGATTTGTAAAGCCATTGGAGAGACACCCAAGTGGAAAGTACTTATACCTACCTTACAACTCTATTAAGGTTGAGTTTATTGGAAGAAAATATTGGTTGTAAAAACAGCAGATAAAAAGTTCAGTTCCAAAATATATCCTACAAAAGTAGAAAAAGACATGGTCAGAGGCCATTAATGAAAACCCCAAGGCCAGGATTGGGCTTTCCTCCATGTGAATTGTGGCTGGGGAAGTCCCTGAGACTCTACAAACCATAAAAGCTATTACTACTGCTGTTGGTTGTATGCTGTAGGTAGATGACAAGAATCTCTGTCTAAGGCTCTATCAGGTGCATACTGTGCCTGCTGGACATGGAGAAATTAAGCTGAGACTGAACTGGAACTCACATCCTGCTGGCTGTATTTCATGGTGCTAGAAGGAGCCATGCAGACTGCTGGTAGAGAATTATTACTGACATTTCTGCTCAGCTATGGATCATGCTCACTAAAATATTGACATGTCAGGATGAATGTGCTTGCTTGTGCAACAGTGAATTGGATATCCTTGGGACAACCAACAGCCTTTGGATTCAATCTAAGGACTGCTCCAGAAAAGGGAGTTCAACCCTGGTACTGTAAGCCAGAACAAAAACCTATGTTTTGAGAGGTTATAGGTCCCATTATAAACAACTGCTATTTTTTTAAAAATGGATATGATGTGTCTGTCAAACTGGCTTCTAAAAGTGTGCTTACATTCATAGATCACTGTTGCTTTCAGCTTCAACTCATAATCACCAGTGAAGCTCCAGAGAATAAGTGAGAGTTACTGTGGCATTGTGGCTCATTTCTTGCTGTGGGTGGACATCTGTATTCATCCCATCCAAAGCTCAGGAATCATTGTGGAAAAGGAGAAGCAAAGGAAACTATGTATTTGTTGAAGGAAATGGTGTTGTTTAACAGTTTCCTTCAAGATTGAAACATTACATCCAGCAAGAAGCTCCTGAAATAGGAATATGAACAACTCAAATTGCTTCAGGAAGTTCCAGAAACTGACTAGATTCCCTAGGCCTTTCCCTGCCAGGGTGAGCAATAAAAGCTGTGAGTCACTCTCAGACAAGCCAAGCTGTGAAGAAGATTCAAGACTAGACCAGCTCCCTGGAAGAAGCAGAAAACAACCAGTCTCCAAGAAGGGATTTAGACCAGAGTCATTTCAAAAGGAAACTCTCCAACCTGTTAATCTACCTGCAGGGTGTTTTGGGTTCCAGATTCCCAACATTATGAGTTGTCATATATGCTGGATTGGTCATTAGTTGTGCTGGTGATTTTGAGTCATTTCTGTTCCAATAAGTAACCCCTCACCCATATTCTTAACTTGAATAAAACTCATTGGTTTACCAAGATGGACTTTGATGGTATCTCTATTTTGGTTTTTTGTGGGTTCTCCTATAAGAGGTGAATAGACAGATATGTTGCATCTGCCTAGGAAATGTTCTATCTTGCAACAAGTGTAGTGGGGTATGTTCAAAGTAAATTTATATTGTTGCATGAAAATAGGCTCATGTAGCCCAGTGTATTTCAGAATAAGATAGTGTAATGATTTTAAAAACCAATGTTTATACTTGTTAATGTGCTTATTTACTTATTTAATACTTTGATTATGTATAATTTCAACTATTTTTATGTGTGTGCATGCATGCATGGGATTGGCCATGGAGGCTAGAAGAAGGTGTCAGAGCATCTGAAATTGCAGTTACAGGTTATTATGAATAATGTGATAGGGCTACTGGGATCCAAAATCAGAAATTCTCCAAGGACAGTACTAGCTCAGCCTAGCTGTCTCTCCAGACCTAGTAACTTGCTTTATATATTTAATTGAATTCATTATTTATTTTTGTGTAGGCATGTACACGTGATGGCACAAGGAGAAGTCAGAGGACAGCTTCCTTGAGTCAATCCTCATATTCTACCATGTGGGACCTAGGGATCAAATCCTTTCTGGCCTTTTGAGGGGCCCAGAGTGAAGAGCCCAACTCTGGAATTTGGGTGGAATAGTTTTATCCTGCTGGGGCCTCCAAATGTTAGACCTTAGGTGTGTGTGGGGGGGACATTTCCACAACTTTCTGCTTAAGCAAGTTTTATTTAAGGTATACAAGGGACTGGCCAAATGGCTGTCTCACCCTAAGTCAGGATTTCAGAGAGCAGCCTCTCACTGGCCTTTGAGGTCCCTTTTATGGGGAAGGGTTAGGGTTGATAGAAAACAGCTGTTATGATACATAGCTATTATCACCTGTACAGAAGAATGGGAGAATCAAGGATCAAGGCTCCCTGTGGGATAGATAACTATGATAGTAGCACCTGGACAGAAGAATGGAGGAGTCAGGGCTCAAGGCTGTCAGTGAGGTAGAAAAGTGTTATAGAAAACAGCTATAGGGATTATTGAGTGTTAACACTGGAAAGAAGAGTGGGGAACTCTGGGCTCAGGACTGACTATGGGGTAGATAAGAAGGGGAGTCATCAGGCATCTCAGAAGATACATTTTCCTAAGACAAAAGGACAATCATATATCACAGGTTCAGGAATTTGGCTAAGCAAAGTGGTGGGTATGTATCATGGGGTCACAAGTTCAGTGTAGGTTGAAAAACCTGGTTTGGAGGATACATTAGGCTTAGGAAACAGAAATTTATTTTTGTAAGGTATGGAGACTTAATACAATATGTAGCAATGTGGCTCTTTAACAACAATTTGGCTCCTGTTTTGGTTTCACAATAAGGTGTTGTTGCAATCCCTTTACCTGCTGAGCCATGTCACTAGCCATTAAACTGTTTTTAAAGATTTATTTCACTTTTATTAATATCTGTGTACCCATGCACCTGTGAGGATGCATGTGCAACACATATGTGCTAACATCCATGGAGTTGAGCTAAAGAGATTGTGTCCTATGGATTTGGGGGTACAGGTGCTTATGAATTTCCTAAACTGGGTGTTGGGAACCAAAAAGGTAAACCACTGAGTTTTCTGTCCTAAACCCCCATTTGCTTTTAACAATAAGTAAGAAAGCTAAAGAGATGATGATCTACTGTTACAGATATACTGTTTTCTCAGTGAAGGATTACTTACACAGTCAGAGATGAAGGAAGAACTGATTTGTTGTGCTTGTACAGCTCTCAACAAGTGACCAAGGAAAACCTGACATTCAATGGAAGATTTCATTAACTATATACACTTTAGACTTATACATTACATAAACTTCTTCATACTTAAATTTTTTCATGTCCTGGACCCAGGTTATAATTCAAACAACTTAAATAGAGAGAGGAGATGTTAAGTCTGGCAAAGATACTAGTGCTGTTCTTTTTCAAATAGTTCTTAGTCAGGGTCATCTTACCCACCTAGCACAATTATTTTTCCTGATATGAGCATAGAGGGCTTAATGGCAGATCTGGGCTTAGTGATGGTTGTGACCCCACACTGCTCCCCTTCAGCTACCCATTAGAGTTATGTCTTTAGTATGGGAACCAGAAACTAATGGCTAATTGTAAGTTAGAGATGTCTCCTTTGTCATGGGTATAGGAACCTAAAAGATGGTCAGTTCTGGTAAGCAAACATTTATATCCAAAATACTATTATCTCTAAGAGGCCTGGCTATCAGACTGCTTAACTTTGTCCTCTTTGGAGGTAGTACACCCTTAATTAAATTCTACTTTGTGTGACTTAATGTCTCCTAAGAATATCTATTATTAAATCCTTTGTAGTACCAATTATATCACTTTGAGTTTCTTCTCCATGACTACATGGAGCAAAGCAGAGAAGCAAACTCAGAGTCATGAACGAAGGCCAGTCTGACAAATGATGGCACTAGCCCATTTCCACTTAGTGAGGCAAGGACTATGAACACAATCCACTTCTTTGTGTCCTGGAGAGGTTTTCCCCAAGGCAGAGGCAGTAGTGTATGCTTGGAAATTAGGTCCATCCCAGGGTGTCCTGCTCGGAGTGGGAGAACGTGGAGTTACAAAGCATTAAATCTCACCTTCTAACATTTATGAGAATTTGTTATGTATTTGCATTTTAATAGATACTTTATGAGCTTCCTTCTTTGTTCTACATTAGCAATGTTTTTGTTCCCTTTTATTCCTCATTAGAATGCAGGGAGATAAAGTAGCTTCCTCAAGGTCAGGTGTAAAGGTGGAGAAACTGGACTTTCCACCCTACTTGTCTTACTTACTAGTACTTGGCCTGCAGTCAGTCTTTAGCCTAAGATATTGCTCCTAGAGAATTGACTGACAGATGCAGAAAGGCCTTATGGTACTCTTACAGTTGCTGAAAGAAGTTCCTCTTGGCTTTGGCTTTAAGTTGAAGTGTTGCAGGCATGGATCCAAATCTTAGAATACCTACTGAAGCTTCCAGGTTCTTTTAAAAGGACGCTGAATTGCACCAGGAACACATGGTTGGTCATAAAAATAGAGACAGTTAATTAAGAATGAAAAAGGCACCTTCAAGAGAGAATGTTGGCTAGCGAGTGAGAGCAAGTCATACACTCAAAGTACTAGGCTCTGAAGCTCATGACCCTAAAGGTCCTCTTCCACATTTATATACCCATGGCAAATTGTATTTAAGGAAAATGGTTTTAATTTTACAGACTGGAGCTGATGCTCAGTCTATATAACAAATATTTTTAATGATCTTTACTGTATCATTTTAATTTTTAAAGCTTCTGTAATCTACAAATATAGGAATGAGGGAATTGGGAAACCCATCAGAAGTGAAAGTGCTAGCTAGGGAGACTAGCTCTAGGTTTCATTGAGATTTCCTCAGAATGAATAAGAAGAGCATTCAAGTATGATTCCCAACATTATTCCTTACATCAATCTGTGGCCCCCACATTGCATTCACACCCACACATGTGCAAACATGCAACACACACAAAACGCAAAAATGTAAAAGACAAAAACATAAGAAAAAAGAAAGAAAAAATAAGCCACTTCCTACTTCAGAGGATAGTCACACATCAAATGCTCATGAGTTCCTCAATTATAGTGCTCTGCTGTATTCATACTCACAGTATGGGATGTTTGTTCAGCCTTATTCTTGAACTACTTACTGATAATAGTGTGAATCTATATAAAAGGACTGAAGTTATTAGTTAGATGAATCAAAAAATATTCAAGCTAATTACATTTTTAAGTTAAAATAGATAATATTGTGGGGAGAAAAATCCAGGCAAATAATTGACAGTTAGAGCAAGAAAGCTCAAACAAAGGCAAGATAAAGCTGCACAATACCTCTGTTGTACCTGCTGGCTGGTCAGATGTCTAGTTTCCCAGGGCTACAGTATGGCTGGCTACACTGTGGAACCACCAAAAAATAAAAAAATAAAAAAACCCTGGGGATGCCTTTGCTATACCAGAAATGTTCTGACTTGATCTATGAGATGGCAGCTGGAGCTCGGTGACTCTACTGTGTAGCGGTGCCTGCTTGGGGTAGCATCAGCACATCTGTCTCCTCCTTAATCACCACAGGTGTGACCTTGAAACCCATTGAACATGTGCTCATATGAGGCTAAAATCCTCTTTCCTGCTTTTGCCTCCTCCTCTCTGTAACACCATAATCTTGTTCTGCTCTTTTCTGGTGTTGAGGGCTCAAACCCAAGCTGTCATACTGATACATATATATCCCAAACTTGTTTTTAATTCATTAACTTTTCATATACTTGTATGTTCAGCATATTCACATTCTTACTTCCTTACTCTTCTGTTTTCCCCCCTTCTTTCCTCCCATTAGTCCCTTTTGTTCCCCTTGATGTTTGTATTTCTTTTTTTGTGTCATATATGTATATGTATATATATATGGCATTATAAATCCATAAAAATAATTTAGAAATTAAAAATAAAAGTATATATGTGACACCTGCCGCGACTTGTCCAATACTGTTCCCTTCAACATACAATGATTTGACTCTCTGCAACAGACATCCATAGACCTCTAAGGCATGCTGATTACCCTTCTTTATTTATTATGGCTACAGAGAAGTGAATTATTAATCCATCTGCCTCATGAGAATGTCCTCATGAGAATGTCCTGAGATGCTTGCGGCTTGAGTAATGGCTCAGCAATTATTGGTTCACTGGAGACTGCCTCTTGGTGTGGACCCAGCTTAGGTCTCTCCTTTGTACCTACTCAGCAGGAACAGCCGAAAATAGTGCCTCCACCAGAATTTAGTAAACCTAACAGAGTAGGCCCTGAGATATGCAATATAGCTGAAGCACAGGATAAGAACTGCAAATTGACAATTATACATATGTTCAAGGACCTCAAAATGTATATGAATAAATCCCTAATGAAAACAAAACAACAACAACAAAAAAAACCCAGCTAAATAAAAAAATGAAAACAGTTCAAAATAGGAAAGTAAAATTATAATCAAAAAAGAAAGCCCAAACTGAAATAAAATGGAAATGAAAACTTTAGGAAGTCAAAATAATATTCATATATATATATATATGAATAATATGGATAAAAGATGTATGTGGTGGTTTGAAGAGGACTCAAGTGTTTGGCTGCTTAAACCATGGAGAGTAGCACTACTAGGAGGTGTGGCCTTGCTGTGTTACACCTGTGTCTACTGTGTGCCCTGAGAAAGGAGAGAGCCAATACATATGGGTTCCAAGGTCTTTAATAAATCAACATACAAGCAAGACTTCTGATCAATCGAGGCTGCAAAACAAGAACTCAGGAGCCTTATTTCTCCTGGCAGCCCAGAGTCAGTGCAGAAATGGGGTTTATAAGCACAAAATCATAAATACACCTGTGCCAAGTTACAGTTACATGTTTTGTCAATCATGATTCAGGAATTAGGGGCTTTGCTGATATATTCCATCATTGACATCTGACACAAGATGTCCAGTAGAATCATTTGTTCTTTTTATTGTTCAGAACAAGCATTGTGTTTGGGGGATTTTTGCTTAGATAGGAAGTTGGTTAGCTTCTGAACAGTCATCATGGAAACTTTAATTTTATTTCACCCTACAGGTGAAATGGAGTCTGAAGTCAAAATGGCAGAACTTAAGACAAGGTGCCTTTGCCTGCTCCCTTCATTTCCCCCTTGTTTTGAGATGAATGAAACAAATCTTCATCTAGGGGCTGGAACTTTAGGGGCTTGGCCCCTATAGTCATGAGTTTTACAGCGCCTGCGTGACCTTGAACAAAGCATGCAATGGCATTAATAATGCAGTGGGCAGACATTAGAAAAGCGAGCAAGAGAGTCAGGGGATCCATTAGACTGGTAACTAGGGTTTCCAACCAGGGATACAGGTAAAACTGATTCAAACCAGTTGGAATTTTGTTTTCTTTCCTCTTCCCTAGTGAGGAAATATTCTTTAAATTGTAATAGAGTCTCTTTGATAATACCTGAATGGTTGACATAAAAGCAACATGTTCCTCCCCAGGCCATACAGAACCCTCCTTCCTTAAAGGAGAATATGCCCAGGCCATGGAAGTTTTGCAATACCACTTCAGTTAGTATGTCAACTTGATTTTCCAGGAAAGAGATGGGGGAAGAGAGGTGGAAAAAATTTTTTTCTTTTTTTTTTCACTTAGGATTCACAGGTTGTGGTTCCCCATGATTAAGAGTTGTTCCTATGAAGAGGGGCATGAGAATGGGAGGTATATCCCTAGTATGCAGTAAGCTAGTAGTTCCCATATGCATCCTCCCTACCTCCCCCTCATAAGGCTCAATTCTGCTCTTTCCTGTGAAGAGACCTAGGGAAAGGTAGGACATTATGCCAAAGGTACTGGCAAATCAAGTTGATACCGGGGCAGCCAAGAGGGTGTGTTCATTGAGAAGACTTCATCTGGTGCTTGGGAGGATAAACGTATCAAATTTGCTTTATACTGAGGAGTAGGGTGATGTTGCTATAGGGTTGAAAATAGGATCTGTCTCCTGGGAGATCCCACAAGGGAACTGGCCTTTAATTTAGCATTTTTAGCCTCTTAAGGGTACAAAGAGGATATATTCTCTTTTATAACCTCTTCCAGTGGAAACTGGGATGTTGGTTGTCAGGGCCCAGGAAGGCTGAAAGTATAGTCAAAGGCTAGGAAATGGTGCATTTATCAGTAGCCTCTAATTAGCTTTTCCAGATGAAGGGACTGGGAGCAAACACATTGACTGGTCTAATAGCAAGTCGAGAGCTCCCCAGTTTGCAATCCACACCACAGGTGCTCAAGGATGGTGTCTGCTCAATCTGCTGAGACAGTATAGACTAGGGACAGAGGATAACATTTAGAAGCTTAAAAGAAAACCTTATGTTTGGAACTTTTACTTATCTAGAGTCCATTCAACGTGCAGCAGCTGTATCCAAGTCTTACAACTTTTTTGATTCCCTGAAATTCATATGAATTTTTAGCATTTCCATTGTACTGACATCCATGTTTGTAGAAAGAAAGCAGATAATGGGTGTCTATAAAACAACTGGAACAGATTTATGCCTTAGAACTATGGTAATAGCTATGGCTTTGAGTTAGCCCGATGGAAAACACAAATAAGTTTATATTTAGAAGACAATCAAAAGAGATTTAAAATCTTGAAATTGCAATTGAGTAGTAAGTAGTCAGTGCTTGACCAGTTTATCAAAACTCCATTTAGCAATGCTAAAACTTTGAACCTTTGAAATCTCAGTGTTTTGAGACCCTTAAAGCTTATTTAAGTTTTTACATCCTCAGTCTTTGCATGGACTTTTAATCATTAACTAGGGACATGAGTAGTTATTATTGAGAACAGTCATTGTAAGGCATGGTTTTTTTTTTTTTTGAAAGGTTACACCTGGAACCAGTTTGTTGTTTAATGCGAGGCCTGAGAGCAAGACAAATCTGTCTGCCTTTTTCTAAAAAGAGACCAAGTATCTTTACATAAGTAATGAACTGGCTAATGAACAAATAAGTAGCCTAGGGGAAGGAGCTAATTGTCTACTGTAGCTGACAAAACTAGTTAGCCTAGCTGCCAATGTGATAAGAGATTTGAGAAACATTAACCAAAATGGCAGAGACTAGTCCATACTCCTTTACCTCCAAGGTTCCTGTGGTCTCCATAGCATTGGGTGCAGGGGCAACAGGACAGCAGACATGGCTGCCAGGCCAAGAAAGTGAGAGGTCTACCTGTGGAGGATGAACATGGGGGGATGGACCTCACTTTGTCTAGGCAAAGTGGGTCAATTAACTCTCCAGTGTCTTGCTTGTCCACAGTTTAGGTTGAGCCCTGGTAATAGGTGAGGCCTTGGGGCAGTCTATCCTAGTGGTTAGTGTTACCATAGTAACAGGTGGAGTCATAAGTCACTTGGTCCATTGCTGAAGCATGATCCTAACTAGTCTTAACAATAAAAACCTTGAGTCAGATGTTAGAGTGAAAACTGATAGATCAGAGAAGCAGAGCATCCAGCTACCAGAAAATTCTTAGCTCTATGAAATCTCAGACAGAATGGGCATCCTGCCTTTACAAATCCTCAGACTGAATAGGTGAGATCCTGTCTCTATGAATCCTCAGACTGCATGGCTGAGATTCTGTCTCTACAAATTCAGATCCTCAGACTGAATAGGTGGGATCCTGTCTCTACAAATCCTCAGAATGAATGGGCAGATTCTGTCTCCACCCATTTTACATTCCTGGCTCTATCTCCCTAGTGCTTGGATTAAAGGCATGCACCACCAAAGTCTGGATCTGTTTCTCTTTTAAACTGGTTCCATCTTGTGTAGCCCAGGGTAGCCTTGAACTCCTGATATTCCTACTTCCTCCTTTCAAGTGCTGGGATTAAAGGTGTGTGCCACCACTGCCAGGAATCTATAGTTAACTATTAGCTAGCTCCACCTTCTGATCTCCCACAAAGCTTTATTTGTCAGAACACAAGCAAAATATCATACAACATATTGCCTTCTTTGAGACTTTGAGAGTCACCACTAGAATCTGGGAGTCCCTGTCTCTCACGAAAGTTTAAATATCTTAAATGCTGTATTCAGAAAAATCACTGGTAGTTTGAGTACCATTATATATTATGCCTGAGCTAAACAAAGAAAATTTTTTCCTGTATTTGACTATAAGTGCTTAGCATGACTATAAATGTAGTTCTGAATACCTCAAGGCTAAATAATCTTTAACAGTTTACAATAAATGTAGCAATTTCTGAATTGAAGCTCTTTCAGTATCAAGACAAAGCTTTTAACTTATAAATATAGTCCTCAAAGAGACTGTGAACTTTCATTACATAGCGTACCATTATAGAATATAGTAGTTTCTTGTATCATTCAGTTATCCAGAATACCTTTACAATGTTAGCAAAAACAAGGAGATTAGACACATAACTTTAAGTCAGTTTTTGTAAGCTTGAGTAAACCTTAAGTATGGAGAGACATTCTTTAAGCCAGTGGTATTTAACTTCTTGTGGTGCATTGTTTTTGATTGAAATGCAAATGTCCAACCTGCAAGTGACACTAGGCTATTCCTGTAAAAATGTCTCTTGACCCCAAAGGGGCAGAACTTATAGGTTGAGAAACTGCTCCAAGTTGTAGCTAGAGTTTTCCTGCCTGGCCCACAGTCAGGACAAATCTCTGTCACCCACCAGTCCCAGTCAAGTAAACACAAAGACTTATATTGCTTACAAACTGTATGGCCATGGCAGGCTTCTTGCTAACTGTTCTTATATCTTAAATTAATCCATTTTTATAAATCTATAACTTGTCACATGGCTCATGGCTTACCAGCGTGTTCACATGCTGCTTGTCATGGCGGCGGCTGGCAGTGTCTCTGCCTCAGCCTTCCACTTCCCAGAATTCTTCTCCTCCTTGTCCCGCCTATACTTCCTGCCTGGCCACTGGCCAATCAATGTTTTATTTATTTACCAATCAGAGCAACAGATTTGACATACAGAACAACCCACAGCACCAAGTTCTTTGCTAGACTGTTAAAGGTCACCATCTTACTGCATCATAAGATAGAAATATCCCAGTTTCTTTTGCCTAATAGTTGTGGGCCTAAATTTGGTTGGCCAGTGACTACATTGGGTATTTGTGATTCCAGTTCAGTCTTAGTCTTTCTCAGGAGAGCCCTTAAGCATAAAAACTGTGTTTTTATTTCAGTTAACAAAAACAGAAGCAAAACTAAAGGGGTTAAAAAGCAGGGTTAGCACATTTGAGTTCTTGCCCAGAACTATGGATATTAATGGATTGGGTCTTTGTTTTAAGATTACCTATGTAACCTTATGATTATTAACCCTATGTTAAAGTTTTAAGTTAATTCTTTTTGTTACAAATATTACAGATTTTTAACTATGCACAGTAATTATAAGCCAATAATGTCTTAATGGCTACATTCTTGTTCTTCCTGTACACCAGGTTTTGGCTGTAGACATAAGAGACTTTAAATGCATGTCTAGATCTGAAAGAGGGTGGACTATAACTAAATTCCAGAGCCAACTCTTTCATGAAGCAGAACAGCATAAAACAATTTTAGTATTATTCATAGCCCATTGACATTTGAATTAGTTTCAGTGGACAGAAAGTCCAGATTTAATTTCTGAGTTTGGGTGGCTGGCTGCAACAGTAATAGCTGAGCTATAACCAAGAAACATGGAACACCATAAACTTAAATATTTAAGACCAGTCCAAAACAAATATGCAGTGGCCATATTCGGGCATTCAAAGCAGACAGACCAGCTGCAATTTTAAGGTATTTGAGAGTAAAGGAGAGAATTAGATGTCCAACCAATGGACAAATAAAATGGACAAATAAGACAGGTGAGATATCAACTGATAAAAAAGACACACTTCCATGATCTGGAACACCTGCTTCTGAGTTAGGAACCATTTGGTGTAAGAGAGGCATTCTTCCTTTCCCCAGACTCAAGGAGTACTGCTGCATCCACCCTCCTTCTGAGTCCTAAGCCTTGGTGCCAAAATCTTACCTGCCTCCAGAGGAATCTCCAACTCTGCTTATCAGGTATCTCAGTCGTGTTCCTCAATGAGACATCTTGGTGAGTCCTCCAAATGTTACACCCATGTCTGTTGTGGGCTATAAGGAAGGAGAAAAACAACATTTATAGATTCCAAAGTCTTTAACAAATCATTACATAAGGAGGGTGAGTGATAGATCAGTGCTGCAGGACAAGAACTCCAGAGCGTTATTTCTCCTGGTAGCCAGAGCCAGGTCAGAAAAGGGATTTATAAGCACAAAACCATAAATACACCTGTTCCAAGTTACAGTTACATTTTTTACCAATCAGAATTCAGGGATTAGGGGCTTTCACATATGTGTTATTCTTGTCAACCAATGCAAAATGTCCAACCAATTAAATTCATTGTTTTCTTTTTGTTGTTAGGAAGATTTATTAGGATTTAGGGATTGTTGCTTAGAGAGTAAGGTGGTTAGCTTCTTAACAGCCCCAAAGGGAAATCCATGGGAACTTGAAAATTATTTCACCCTATAGGTAAAATGGAATCTGAAGGAAAAATGGCAGTACTTAGGAAAATGTGCCTTTTCATGCTTCCTTCAGTTGGGGTAGGTATGGCTTGTTGGAGGAAAGTATCACTGTGGAAGAAGGCTTTGACATCTTATATGCTCAAACTATGCCCAGTGTGACTCACAGTTTCCTTCTTTTCCTGTGGATCAAGATGTAAAACTCTCAGCTTCTTCTCTCCCACCATATCTGCCTGCATTCTGCCATGTTTCACCATGATGATAATGGACTAAACCTGTGAAACTAAGCCAGCTTCAATTTGGTGGTATGAAAGAAAATGCCCCCAAAAGGGAGTGGCACTTTAAGAGGCATGACTTTATTGGAGTATGTGTGGTATTTTTGGAGGAAGTGTGTCACCTTGGAGGCAGACTTTGAGGTCTCATAAATGCTCAAATCATGCCTAGCATGTCAGACCACTTCTTATTGCCTGTTGATTAAGATGTAGGACTCCTAGCTGGAGAGCCATGTCTGCCTGCATGTTTGTTAGTCCACCATGATGGTAATGGCCTCAGAACTGTAAGTGAGCTACCCCATTAAAAAAATTTATTGTTTTGTTTTTGTTTTATAAGGGTTTCCTGGGTCATGGTGTCTCTTCACAGCAATGGAAACCCTAACTAAAACAGATGTTGGTGTGAGGAAATGAGGTATTGCTGTGATAGGCCTGACCATGCTTTGATTTAAAGGAATATGGACCTTGGGCCTGTGGATCAGAAAAGTGTTGAACAATTTAAGTGCTTCTCAATGGCCACTTCCATGTAGAAACATGGAAGACAGTGGTACTGAGTGTGATTTCAACTGTGTGTGCTGGCTCCACAAGTTTCAGTTGAAAATAATGTTAGAATCTGGCCTAAAGAGCAGTCTTGTGATATTTTTGTGAAGAATATTGATGCTTTTTGACCTTGTATGAAATGTCTGCCTGAGACTAAAGTGAAGAAAATTTGGATTAATTATATTGACAGAGGAATTCTCAAAACAGCCTCGAATAGATGGTGTCATATAGTTATTAGTGGTAACTACAATGAAAATTTATAATGAAATTGAGAAAGCTGATCAGGGTAAATTACAAAATATAAATTTTGACAGGAAAAGGAGCATTAAAAGTGGAATGGAGCTAAGTCATACGTTCAAGGAGAGAAAATGATTAAGAAATGTAATAAAGGGAGTGGTGACCTCAAGATTCCACCCAGCTAAGTTTCCAACTTGTGAAAAAGAATTAAAGAAAAGCTTAGCTGTGTGTGGTGGTGTGTACTTTCAAACTCAGAACTCAGAAAGCAGACTCTGGTGGGCCTTTTACTTTGAGGCCAGCCTAGTCAACAGAACAAGTTCCAGAACAGCCTATCTTAGGTAGTAAAGGGAACTATTGAAAACAAAAATCTGGGGATGATGTCATAGAACTAGGGTTCTATGTCCCAGTAAGTAGCAGAACTTGACAGCTTCAGCTATGTGGTTCTGGAGTTAAGGAATATTTGTTGAGGAGAGCTGCTAACAGGAAGTAGAACCAGCATAAGGGAAAGAAGTGTGTTGCAGTAAACAAAGATGAAAAAATTGGAGATCTGAAGAGTCTTTTGACAACAGACATGGAGATGCAAAGTTTAGCATATTCCAGCTGTTTTGGTGTTGCTTTGGTCCAGTATTTCAGCACTCTTCTCCTTTTCCACCATTCTGTCCTAGTAATGTATATCCTATGCAATTTATATAATTGAAGTATGTGATCTGCTTTTTTATTTTGATTTTATAGGTTATTGCAGTTAACAGATTACATGAATCTCAGAAGAGACTTTGAACTTTGGAATTTTAAATACTATTGAGATTCTGATAGATTATGAGAATGTTATGGCTACAAACCTATTGATAGCCATGCAGCAGAATGTGGTGGTTTGCATAAGTATGGCCCCAAATACTCATGTGTTTGAAAGCTTGACCAATAGAAAGTAGCACTGTTAGGAAGTGTGGCCTTTTTGGAGGAAGTGTGTCACTGTGGGGGGTGGACTTTTATGTCTCATATATGCTTAAGATATGCCCAAGTACATAGTTTTTCCTTCTGTTGCTGTGGATCCACATGTAGGACCTTTTTCTCCAGGATAATGTCTGCCTGCATGCCACTATGTCCAGCCATGTCCCACCATGTTGTTAATAGACTAATCCTCTGAAACTATGAGCCAGCCCCAATTAAATGTTTTTCTTTATAAGAGATGCCATTGTCTCTTTATAGAATTAGAGCTTGTAAGAGAGTCACTGAATTCATACACACTTCAAAATAACTGTGAATCAAAGTACCTTGATTCTCAGAAGAAACTGTGAACTTTAGACTTTTAAATAAGTTTGTGAGTGTTATAGACTATAAGGAATTTGAATGCATTCTTGCATTATAATAGTGCCACAATCCTTTAGAGACCAGGAAATGGAATGTGGTGGTTTGAAAGAAAATGGCTTCCAAAGGGAATGGCAATATTAGGATGCATGGCATTGTTGGAGTAGATGTTGTCTTATTGGAGGAAGTGAGTCATTCTGGAGGCAGGCTTTGAGGTCTCATATATGACCAAGCCATGTCCAGTGTCTCAAACTACTTCCTGTTGCCTGCTGATCAAGATATAGGACTTTCAGCTCCAGCACTATGTTTACCCTCATGAAGCCATGTCCCATCATGACGATAATGGGATAACCCTCTGAACTGTAGGTGAGCCATCACATTAAATGTTTTCCTGTGTAGAGTGTCTGTGATCATGGTGTCTCTTCACAGCAGTAGAAACCAAAACTAAGATATAGTATATCAACTCCAGAATGCTTATAAACTCATGGAAATTGGATGACTCCAAACTGAATAAAAATGATGAGTCAAGAAAGAAAAAATGAAAGAATTTTAAAACTTTCTATATGAATGAAAATGAAAACACAATATACTCAAATGTATAGGACACAATGAAGACGGAGCTAATAATTTATAGCACATTTATAGCACTAAGGGCCTACATAAAATAATTGAAAAGCTCTCTTATTACTAACTTAGCAGCACACCTAAAAGCTCTAGAACAAAAAGAAGAAATAACACCTAAAAGGAATAAACAGCAAGAAATAATCAAACTCAAATCTTAAATCAATTAAATAGAAAGAAATAAACAACAAAAATATAAAGCATCAATAAAACAAAGAGTTGATTCTTTGAGAAAGATCAATATATTGACAAATTTGTAGCTGAATTAACTGAAAGATACAGAGATGATCCAAATTAAGAACACTAGAAAAGAAAAGGGGATCATCATAGCAGATGCTGAGAAAACCACAAGAACCATAAGAACATAATTAAAATTCTGTATTCCACCAAACTAAAAAAACTAAGAGAAATGGTTAATTGTCCAATTATATACTATTGACCAAAGTTAAATCAATATCAGATAAGCCAATTAAATTGATCCCATAACCTCTAGTGAAATGGAAGCAGGCATTAATAGTTTCCCCACAGAAAAAAACCAGGTCCAGATGGACTCAGGACAGAAATCTAATTAATGCCAATACTCTGCAAATTATGCTACAAAATATAAACTGAAAGAACACTTTCTCATTCTTTATGTAAAGCCACAAATATCATGATACTTAAACCAAACAAAGCCCAACAAAAAATTAAATTAAATTGTAAACCAACATTCATTATAAACCTACTTGAAATTTTTCTCAATACTTGTGATCTGAATGTAAGAAAAGATCATTTGCCATGATCAAGTTGGCTTCATCTCAAAAATTCAAAAATAGTTCAACATAGATAAATTGGTAAATGTAATTCACTGTTTAAACATATTAAAAGTTGAAAGTCACAATCATCTCATTAGCTATGGTAAAGGTCCTTAATAAAATCCAACACTCCTTCATGATAAAATTCCTGTAAAGACTATGGATACAGGGGCATACTTAAACATTATAAAGGTGATTTACACTAAATCCAAGCCAATATCAACATAAATGAAGAGAAACTAAGAAAATTTCCACTAAAACTGGGAACAAGAGATGGATGTATCCATACATACTCAATATAGTAGTTGAAGTGTTTGATCAATAAAAAAAGTGAAGGAGAACACAAAGATACAAATAGGAAAGCATGAAGTCAAATTATCTTTAGTTGCAGATGATATGATTGTATCCATAAAAGACCGTGAAAACTTCTACAGTTGATGAACACTTTAAGGGAAGTAGCAGAATACAAAATTAATATGCAAAGTGAATACTCTTTTAGTATGCAAATGACAATCATACTGAAAAAATATCAGAGATCAGGGAAAGAGTACATTTCACAATAACCTCAAAAAAAAAAATAAGATGACATAACTCTAACCAACCAAGTAAAAGAACTGTGTAATAAAAATTTAAGACATTGAAAGAAAATAAAATGCCACATCATACAGTAAATGTCACACCAAATAAGGGGAGAGTGACATATCACAGGGAAAAGTACATGGATTATGGATGTTCTGCATTGACATTCTCTCCATTCTGTATCTACCATTCCTAATCAAGACTGAACACATAAATAAGCTTTTTTAAGTCCAGTGGAAGAAATATATATTGTAGGTATTATCCTAGCTAGCTCTAATTGTCAATTTGATACAGCCTAAAGTCATCTTGAAAGAATCTAAAATGAAGAATAACCTAAATCAGATTGGTCTGCAGGCATGACTATGCAGAATTGTCTTGATTCTTAATTGATATAAGAGGACCTTGCTGAATGAGGGCAACACCAAACCCTACTTAAATGATCTTGAGCTATTTAAGAAAGCTAGCTAAGCACAAGTTTGGAGAAGAGTGGGTCATGACTGAGTCAGCATATAATGTTCTTCTATGATTTTTGCTTCAAACTTGTGCTTAGATTAGTGCCTTGCCTTCCTTCGATGATAAAACTGACTGTGATTTATTGTCATCTAGAATCGTAAGCCATATCAATCCTTTATTTCTCACAGGATGCTTTTGAACAGAGTGTTGTGTTACTGCATCAGTGAGAGAAATAGAATGAGAAATTGACACTGATATGTTGCAGAGTATTTGTTTACACTGTAAAGATGTGTCTTTGCTAAGGTGCCTTGTTATTGATTTAATAAAGATCTGAATGGCCAATACATAGACAGGAACAAGTTAGGCAGGACTTCTGGGGAAAGAAAGAACTCATGGAAGAAGAAAGGCAGAGTTGCTAGCCAGACCTGGAGCATACAGGAGTTGCAAGATGGAAGAAAGGTAATGACATATGGCAGAAAGTAGATTAATATGAATATAAAAGGCAGAGTTAAAAGCCAAGCTTTTATACTCAATAAAATTTCTATGTTGTTATTTGGGAGTTGGCTGGCAGGACAGGGAATTGTTACATATGGTGTCCAACCTTGAGGCACGTATTTACACATAGGGCCTGAGGGAGAAATGCTGTGGATATCACTCTGTATCAATAAAGGGCTGATTGGCCGGTAGCCAGACAGGAAGTATAGGCGGGACTAACAGAGAGGAGAATTGAGGGAACAGGAAGGTAGAGGGGACGGCGTGGAGCCGCGGCCAGAGGAAGGAAGATGTAAAGTACCAGTAAGCCACGACCCACGTCCTTCTGAGGTCTTTGATGTGGTTGAAGACTAGATAGTTATAATTTCCTCAGTTATGATAAAAGATAAGTTAGATGTAAAACCTTAAACTCATAAATATAAGATAGATAGGATATCTTCTTTAATATTGTAACTGTAATTCTTGCTCGATAATTGTTTTGTTATATGTAATTTTACTATGTTAAAGTTAAAACCTTCCTTTTTGAAAAAAAAAAAAAAA
>CABHPH010138546.1:6270-17519 GCA_902168325.1 Peromyscus nudipes | reverse complement strand
GTAAGCCACGACCCACGTGGCAAAGTAGAGATTAATAGAAATGGGCTAAATATAAGAGTAAGAGCTAGACAATGATAGGCCTGAGCTAATGGCCAAGCAGTTTAAATAATGTAAGCATCTGTGTGTTTATTTTATAAGTGGGCTCGGAGACTGGCGGGACTTGGGAGCTCGGAGACTGGCGGGTGGCAGAGATTTGTCCTGACTGTGGGCCCGGCAGGAAAACTCTAGCTACAAAGAAACACAAAACAAAACAAAAAACTGGACATGGCTTCCTAGTAACCCAGAGCTTGAGGCTTATAGAGGTGTGGTTGCTGTATATAGACAACTTGAATATATGGCACACTAAGTAGAAACAGAATGGGCTCAGCAAATTCCCAGAACTGGGGCAGGTGAATGCTGCTTCCAGCTGGTACTGTAGATGTAAAGACCGGAGCTGGATGGAGGCAGCCACAAGTGTAGAGCTGAGTAGCACCTTTACAGGTTGGCTCATGTGGTCAGAGAAGCCTGCCAGTGTGCAGAAAACAGTCCAGACTGAGAAAACCTCTAAACAGGTACAGTAAAAAATGGGTAGAGACAGTCATAGAAAAAATTAATAATTTTCAAATAATAAAGTTTTTAAAGAAAGAGTAAAGTAACAAAAAATAGGGCATGTAAGGTTATGAAATACACAATTCTGCATCTTGTATGGTGCATTGTTGACTTTGAATTTTTTAATGATGATAATTAGCTAAAAACAATAGCTGCTGAGAGACTGAATTATGGAAACTGCTAAATTAAACTAACCTGTATATTTGAAGAATGTCTTAACTTTGGAATGGAAGTCAGAAAATGTGTTGCATTGGGCATGAGGCTGTGCTTTTGTTTCCACAGGGAAAAAAGCCATGGATTCCTTCAAAATTAATGAAGATAATATTTGATTGAGAGAGACCTCCTGAAAATCTTGGCTGCAGACATACAGGAAAAAAAAGTAAAGAAAAACTACTAGAAAGGTGATGTATATGTTGATCCCTCAACATGGGAACAGGTCTGAAACTGTATGAGACATGATAAATCTTGGCAGCAATAGAGTCCTTATGACATATTATTACACGTCATCCTTTCATGTGTCATGGATACAGGTTTAGTTATACAGTGCAAACAGCCTTATAACATTAACAGGTGCCTTTTACCTGTTCAAACATAAAACAAAAAAATCATCATTAGCTGGCATGTGCACACTGCACATTCCATACTTGTGTTAATACAGATATATATGTTACGCTTAAAAGTTTGTGTGTTTTCAGGGAAAAAAATACAGATACCAATAAAGACAAGAAGTCCAAGTGATTCAAATTCTCAGAAAACCTCTGTTGCAGTTTTCTCAAAATTCTGCATCCAGAACAATTTCAAAGCTGCGAGCTGATAGGGTCCATCCTCTGTTAGGGACCAAAAGTTGGATGACTGCGCTGTGACCTTTCCTGCCTGGCTGATCTGACGTGACTGTACCCATGACAACCGTTACTAAGTTACAAGAAACAATAACTCCCGGAAAAACTACAGAATGTACCTTTAGATTAATGAACTTTTAGACTAACTTCCTTGAGTATGTTCGGTTGGTCAGTTGCACAAGCATTGGACCAAAGAGACCTCTCTCTGACTTTAGTCTTCAAAGAAACCTCTCCCCCAGCCCTATTCTTCAAAGAAACCTCACCTGGACCCCATTCATCAACCCATTCTTCAAGCTTTCATTTCTCCCTGAATTTTCCCATCTCCCAACATATATAAACCCATTTCCCCTTGCAATAAACGAGACCTTGACACAACTCAGACTGACTTTTGTCATTCATTATAAGTGCAGGGTCTCCATTTCTCTCTCGCCCCCTTGGTTTCTAGGAGGTGCCTTCTCGAGTCCCACAAAATAACCTGGCCTGCTGGACGGGTCAATCCTCATAGACTTCTTTATCCAGGACTTCAGATAAGTGTGATGATATATTGTGTATCAAATAAAGCTTGCCTGAGTTTCAGAGGACAGAGCCAGCCACTAGATTAAACACACCTTTAATGCTAGCAGTTGGGAGACAGAGATCCTCTGCATTTCTGTGATTTCAAAGCTACCCTGGACTATATGAGAATAATCCAGTTTAAAGAAGATTCAGCTAGACAGTGATGGAATACACCTCTAACCCCAGTACTTGGGAGTCACATGCCTTTAATCCCAGCACTTGAGATCTCATACTTTGCTACCAGTATTTGGGAAGCACACATGCCATTAGTCCCATCACTAAGAAGGTTGAGATAGGAAGTGAAATGCCTGGGCAGAAAAAGGCATATAAAGAATGAGGAGAAAAGAACTCAATGATTTTCAGCTGAGGACTCAGAGACATTCAGTCTGAGGATTCCTGGAGAGAAGATCTCTTTCTGGCTGAGGAGTTGGTGAAATGAGAAGTGGCTGTGACTTGTTCCCTCTAATCTTTCAGCATTCATCCCAATATCTGGCTCTGGGGATTTATTACAAGACCATTTAGCATTCGTACATTTGGTGTCCGACTTTTGGGGCATGGATTTATGAAAAAGCCACTTGCCTCTGGCTTTGAAGCCACTGGCTCAGGCCAGAGCTACATGAGGCTGGAGTCCCTACCCAACCTGGGCCAGAGTTCCTACCCTTCCTGCTAAGTTTCTGTTGCAGCCTCTCAGCAGCAACCTCCATAGTCCTTTAGGGAAAAAGAAAAAGCAGGAGTTAGCTACTTTTCCACATTTCCCTGTGCAGACAGCTGACTCCACAGGTGCAGGCTCAGGCCCAGGCTCAGGCTCAGGCACAAGAACAAGCCTAGGCCTAGGCTCAGGCTCCAAACATAGAATTAGCCACTTTTGTATGTTTACCCATGCATTGCATTATAAGGTTATTAAAAAACAGCCTAAGGCTTTCAAACAGCCAACCTTAATTTATCCAATATACTTAAAGGAACTACAAAAGGATAAATATCCTCAAGACTGTATATGAGTTGATTGGAATACTATGCAAATGTTAGATTTGAGGAGATTCAAATAAGCAGTAGTTTCATATGGCATGAACTCACTCTTTCTGATGCAGTTGTTAAACTCATGGTCAACTTGTAATAGAATTATTCCTCAGGATTGGAGAAACTTGTTTACAACAATCTTGGAGCCTGATCCTCAATTACAGTGGAGGACCTGATAGAAAGATGAGGCTAAGACCATTGAACAATGGAGTAGGGTTGGAGGTATTGATACTTGTCAAGAAGAACTTCTCGGAGAGGGTGATTCTGCTTATATACAAAGACAAACTTTATATGATGACCACACCCTGGTCTTATGCTACTCAGCAGCCTTGAATGCTTGGAACAGAATTGGAGAAGTAGGAAAGAAAATTGAATCATTTACTAAAGTTATATAGGGCCCAAAAGAAAACTTCACTGATTTCTTACAAAGACTGACTTTAATAGTAAATATAATATTAATTCAGAAGCTATACAGATAATAATTGAATCTCTAGCTTTTGAAAATGCTAAAGCACAATGCAAAATGGTAAGTAGGTGATTAAAAGCACAATCAGCACCCTTGGAGGAATAGATCCAAAATACAATCAATATTGAATCTCATAATTGTGGTTATGCTTGGATAGAACAGGTGATTTCCAAAGGTTTGAACAAAAATAGTAATGTCAAATATTTAAATTTTGATGAACAAGGTCACCTAAAAAGGTACTGTAAGCAGGATGTTACTAGAAATGTTTTATTTTCAGAAAATAATCTCAACAGAATGCCCCTCCCTTTGGATTTTTGCAGAAGGTGTGGCAAAGGCAAATATTGGACTAATGAATATAGATCAATAAGGGACAGACAAGGTAATCCCTTGCCTTTGCCATTGGAAAATGCCCTTAGGAGCCTCTCTAAGGCCCCCATGTCATATTCTGTTCAGTCCTTTCCTATCATCAAAGAAGAAACTCCTTACCAGAGCAATTAAAGAACCCAATGACTATTGTAAGAAAATATACTGGTCTGGATAGAACATTCTTAGAAAATAAAACAAAAATTTAAAGAGGAACCATAAATCAAAACTGCTAAAGATTAGATTTGGAAACTCCCCAAATTTAGAGTTGTTGAAGGATTTTGTTTTTGTCTTTTTAGGAAAATAAAAACAAACATCTTGAAGAATTTGAAGACATTTGGACTAATAAGCATCCAAAGAAGAAGGGAGAACTATCAGGAAAACATTACCAAGGAAAGAAATAATCTGACCTAATGCAATCTCTGAAGTCTCCAAAAAGATAATGGGATCTCATAATGATGCTTCCACATGGGCTATGATATCTCCACTAAGTTGACAAGCAATACCTAAAGATTCGCTTTGGACTAGAAACTCCTCAGGACAATTTCAAGATGGCTAGCTGAGATGATCCAGCCTCATAGACTACTATAGCCAGGACTTGAGAAAAGCCCTGCACTTTCCTATGATGCAGAGACTGGACAAATGATACAGCTAACTGTCTCAGGCCCTGGCAATTAACCCAAAATTTTCCTTTTTAGGATTCTCTAAAGATGCCTTCACACTCAGACAACAGGAAGTAAATTTAAGAATATGATGCCCAGTCTTTGTTCTCCTCCTAGCTGATAACCCCAGTCTCTAGGCTTAAGGCCCAGGTGCACAACCATTCCCCATAACCCCACCCATTGAAGCCCCAGTTGCAGGCCAGGAGGCAGGAATCCTGCAGACAGACCTGACTGCCACTACCCCCCACTGGACCCTGTAACCTACAAACCCTACTCTACCACCCAAAGCTACTAATCCTCCCAGATCTCAACCGCTCCCTGAGACAAAGACTATGTGAGCTCTCACTGGACCAAGAGGTGAGTCTTTGTTCTCATAGCTGATCACAAATGTCTCTAGACTTTAGGACCCAGGGCACAAACTATGCTCCCATACCCCAAACCATTTGCAGCCCCAGTTGCAGGCCAGAAGGCAGGACTCCTGATGGCAAGCCAGACTACCCCCCCACCAGATCATATAACCTACAAGCCCCACTCCACCCCTAAACCCACCCATCCCCCAAGACTGCTTCCTGACACTCAGACTCTGCCAGCTCCCACTGGACCAAGAGGTAAGTCTTTGTTCTTGTAGCTGATCACCCCAGCCTCAAAGCTTTAAGCCAAGGGGCACAGTATGTGCCCCCATATGCCCAACCATTGTCCCCTCAGTTGCAGGCCCTCAGGCAGGAGTCCTGCAGGCAGGTCTAACTATCACCACCTACCACAGACCCTGTAACCAACAAGCCCCAGTCCACCGCCCAAAGCCACCCATCACCCAAGACCACAACAGCTCACTGAGACACAGACTCCACCAGCTGTGATTGGACCAAGAGCTCTGATTGGAACAAGAGTGCCAATTGGACCAAGAATGGCTCCCTAAGACACAGACATGGTTTTCACCAATTCAAGGAAGAGATGGAGAGATGCCAGTGCAAGAATACATTGAACAACATAAAGAGCAATATGGCATCATCAGAACCTAGTTGTTCTACATCAGCAAGACCTGAACTTCCCAATGTAGAAGAAACAGAAGAAACGACCTTAAAAATTATTTTAAGATTATAGAGGCTTTTAAAGAGGAAATAAAAATTTCCCTTAAAGAAATCAAGGAAAAGACAAACAAAAATTGGAAGAAATCAATAAAGAAAAACCTTAAAGAGAAACCAAGAAAAAGTAATCAAACAGGTGAAGAAAACAGTTCAAGAATTGCAAACTGAAACAGAAGCAATAAAAAAGAAAGCAAGGTAAAGGAATATCTGAGTAAATGAAAATGAACTACAGATGCAGGTATAAACAACAGAATGCAAGAAATTGAAGAGATAATCTTTGAAGTTGAAGAAATGATAAGAGAAATAGATTCAAAATTCAAAGAAAACATTAAAGCCAACAAAGTCATAACAAAAAAAAACATACAGGAAATTGGGGACTCCATGAAAAGGCCAAACCTAAGTATAATAGGGAGAGAAGGAGAATAATACCAGCTCAAAGGCACAGATAATATATTCAACAAAATCATAGAAGAAAAATTTCCCAACCAAAAGAGGGAAATGGCTATGAAGATACAAGAAGCTTACAGAACACCAAATAGACTGGACCCAAAAAAAGTTCCCTAGCCACATAATAATTAAACCACTAAATATGCAGAATAAAGAAAAAGTATTAAGAGCTGCAAAGGCAAAAGGCCAAGTAACATATAAATGCAGACTCAACAGAATAACACTGGACTTCTCAATGGAGACTCTGAAAGCCAGAAGGTCCTGGATACATGTAATGAAGACACTAAGAGACCATGATGCCAGCCCAGACTATTATACCCAGCAAAACTCTCAATCACCATAGACAGTGTAAACAAGATATTCATGATAAATCCAGATTTAAACAATATCTATTCATAAACCCAGCCATATAGAAAGTACTCGAAGGAAAAATCCAACCCAAGGAAGTTAGATACACCCATGAAAACACAAGCAATAGATAACCCCACACCAACAAACCTGAAAGAAGGGAAACACACAACACTACCACCAAAAAATACCAGGAATTTACAATCACTGGTCATTAATATCCCTTAATATCAATGGACTCAATTCACCTATAAAATGACAAAGGATAAGAGAATGGATATGAAAACAGAATCCATCCTTCTTCTGCATACAAGAAACACAGCTAAACTTCACAAACAGATACTACCTCTTAGTAAAGGGCTAGGAAAAGTCATTCCAATCAAATGGACTTAAGAAACAAGCTGATGTAGCTATTCTAATATCTAACAAAAGAGACTTCAAATTAAAATTAATCTAAAAGAAATGGATAATTTTCTGGATAAGAGTAGCTGATGTATTCCTGTGTCCAAATGGCTCCTAAAGCTGCTCAAACACAAATAATTACACAGAGACTTATATTACTTATAAACTATATTGCCATGGCAGCTTTCTTGCTATCTAGTTCTTATACCTTAAATGAACCCATTTCTATTAATCTATAAGTTGCCATGTGACTTGTGGCTTACTGGTACTTTACATCTTATTTCTCATGGTGGCAGCTGGCAGTGTCTCCTGACTCAGGCTTCCGCTTCCCAGAATTCCCCTCTCTGCTTATCCCACCTATACTATACTTCCTGCCTGGCTACTGGCCAATCAGTGTTTTATTTATCAATCAATCATAGCAACACAATTTCACAGCATATAGAAAGACATCCACAGCAGGTAAGTACCATATATCCAAAATAAATCAAGACCAGATAAACAATTTAAATAAACCAATAACTTCCTATAGAAGCAGTCATTAAAAATCTGAACCAAAAAAAGTCCAGGGCCAGATGGTTTCAATGCAGAATTCTACCAGAATTTTAAAGAATATCTAATACAAGTACTCCTCAAATTGTTCCACACAATAGAAACAGAAGGAATGTTGCCAACCTCTTTCTGTGAGGCTACAGTTACCCTGATACCCAAACTACACAACGATGCAACAAAGAAATAAAATTATAAACCAATCTCCCTCATGATCATTGATGAAAAATACTCAATAAAATACTGGAAAACCAAATATAAAACACATCAAAAATATCATCCACCATGATCAAGTAGATTGCATTTCAGAGATGCAGGGATCATTCAACATATGAAATCTATCAATGTAGTCCATCATATAAACAAACGGAAAGAAAAAAATCATCTCATGAGATGCTAAAAAAGTCTTTGACAAAATCCAACACCCCTGTATGATAAAGCTCTTGGAGAGAACAGGAAAACAAGGAACATACCTAGACATAATATAGGAAATTTACAGCAAGCCAACAGCCAACATCAAATTAAATGGAGAGAAAATTGAAGAAATTCCACTAAAATCAGGAACAAGACAAGGCTGTCCACTCTCCCCATATTTATTCAATATAGTACTCAAAGTTCTAGCTAGAAAATTAAGACAACAAAAGGAGATCAACGGTATACAAATTGGAAAGGAAGAAGTCAATCTTTCGCCATTTGCAAATGACATGAGAGTCTACATAAGTGACCCCAAAAATTCTACCAGAAAATTCCTACAACTGATAAACAACTTCAGTAATGTGGCAGGATAAAAGGTTAACCCCCAAAATCTGTATCCCTACTATACACAAATGATAAATGGGATGAGAAGGAAATCAAAGAATCATCTCCTTTTACAATAGCCATAAATAATATAAAATACCTTGTGGTAACTCTAACCGATCAAAGGGAAGACCTGTGTGAAAAACTTCAAGTCTTTGAAGAAAGAAATTGAAACAGATATCAGAAAATTAAAAAATTTCCCATGCTCATGGATAGGTAAAACCAGCGTACTAAAAAAGGCAATCTTTCCAAAAACAATTTACAGATTTAATATAATCCTAATCAAAATGCCAACACAATTATTCATATACCTTGTAAGAACAATACTCAACTTCATATGGAAAAGCAAGATACCTAGGATATCTAAAAAATCTTTTACAATAAACAACTTCTGGAGGCATCACCATCCCTGACTTCAAGATCTTCTCTAGAATATAGTAATAAAAACAGCTTGGTACTGGCATTAAAAACCAACATGTGGACCAATGGGATTTCATTGAAGCTCCTGATATTAATGCACACACCAATGAATACCTGTTTTTTTTACAAAGAAGCCAAAACTGTACAATGGAAAACAGAAAAGCATCTTTAACAAATGGTGCTGGCATAACTGGATGTCAACATGTAGAGGATTAGAAATAGATCCATTATCTATCACCATGCACAAAACTCAAATCCAAATGAATCAAAGACCTCAATGTAAATCCCGCTACACTAACCTGACAGAGGAGAAAGTAGGAGATAACCTATAATGCATTGGCACAGGAGACCACTTCCTAAATATAACACCAGTAGCACAGACACTGAGAGCAACAATTAATAAATGGGACCTTCTGAAACTGAGAAGCTTCTGTAAGGCTAAGGACACAGTAAATAAGACAAAACAAGAGCCTACAGAATGGGAAAAGAACTTTAACAACCCCACATCTGACAGAGGGCTGATCTCCAAAATACATACACCCTTGAAAACACAGGCAATAGATAACACCACAGCAGTAAACCCCAAAGATAAGAAGTACAGACACACTACCACCAAAAAATAACAGGAATGAACAATCACTGGTCATTAATATCTCTTAATATCAATGGACTTAATTCGCCTATAAAAAGACACAGGTTTACAGAATGGATACAAAAGCAGGACCCATCTTTCTGTTGCATACAAGAAACACACCTCAAATACAAAGACAGACACTACCTAAGAATAAAAGGCTGGGAAAAGACTTTCCAATCAAATGGTCTTAAGAAACAAGCGGGTGTAGCCATCCTGATATCCAACAAAATAGACTTCAAACTAAAATCAATCAAAAGAGATCAAGAAGGGCATTACATATTCATCACAGGAAAGATCCACCAAGAGGAAGTTTCAGTTCTGAACATTTATGCCCCAAACACAAGGGCACCCACATATGTAAAAGAAACACTACTAAAGCTTAAACCACATATAAAACCCCACACATTAATAGTGGGAGACTTCAACACCCCACTTTCACCACTGGACAGATCTCCTAAATGGAAACTTAACAGAGAAATAAAGGACTTAACTGATGTCATGACCCAAATGGACTTAATTGATATCTACAGAACATTCCATCCTAACAAAAAAGAATATACTTTCTTCTCAGCACCCCATGGAACCTTCTCCAAAATCGACCACATACTTGGCCACAAAGCAAATCTCAACAGATACAAAACAATTGGAATAGCCTCCTGTGTTCTATCAGACCACCAAGGTTTAAAGTTAGATTTCAACAACAACAAAAACTACAGAAAACCTACAATCTCATGGAAACTGAATAATGCTCAACTGAATCACCAATGGGTTAGGGAAGAAATAAAGAAAGAAATTAAAGAATTCCTAGAGATCAATGAAAATGAAGACACCACATACCCAAACCTATGGGACACTATGAAAGCAGTGCTAAGAGGGAAATTCATAGCACTAAATGCTCACATAAAGAAGTTGGAGAAATCTCACACTAGTAACTTAACTGCACACCTGAAAGCTCTAGAACAAGAAGAAGCAAAGTTTCCCAGGAAGAATAGACACCAGGAAATCATCAAAGTGAGAGCTGAAATTAATAAAATAGAAACAAAGAGAACAATACAAAAAATCAATGAAACAAAGAGTTGGTTCTTTGAGAAAATCAATAAGATAGACAAGCCCTTATCCAAACTAACCAAAAGACAGAGAGAGAGCATCCAGATTAACAAAATCAGAAATGAAAAGGGGGACATAACAACAGACATTGAGGAAATCCAGAGAATCATCAGGTCATACTTCAAAAATCTCTATTCCACAAAACTGGAAAATCTAAAAGAAATGGATAATTTTCTGGATAGGTACCACATACCTAAGTTAAATCAAGACCAGATAAACTATTTAAATAGTCCAATAACCCCTAAGGAAATAGAAACAGTCATTAAAAGTCTCCCAACCAAAAAAAGCCCAGGGCCAGATGGTTTCAGCGCAGAATTCTACCAGATCTTCAAAGAAGAGTTAATACCAATACTCTCTAAATTGTTCCACACAGTAGAAACAGAAGGAACATTACCAAACTCCTTCTATGAGGCTACAATTACCCTGATTCCTAAATCAAACAAGGATACAACAAAGAAAGAGAACTACAGACCGATCTCCCTCATGAACATTGATGCAAAAATACTCAATAAAATACTGGCAAACAGACTCCAAGAACACATCAAAACAATTATCCACCATGATCAAGTAGGCTTCATCCCAGGGATGCAAGGGTGGTTCAACATACGAAAGTCCGTCAATGTAATACACCATATAAACAAACTGAAAGAAAAAAACCACATGATCATCTCACTAGATGCAGAAAAGGCATTTGACAAAATCCAACACCCCTTCATGATAAAGGTCTTGGAGCGATCAGGAATACAGGGAACATACCTCAACATAATAAAGGCAATTTATAGCAAGCCAACAGCCAACATCAAATTAAATGGAGAGAAACTCAAAGCAATTCCACTAAAATCAGGAACGAGGCAAGGCTGTCCGCTCTCCCCATACTTATTCAATATAGTACTTGAAGTTCTAGCCAGAGCAATAAGACAGCATAAGGAGATTAAGGGGATACAAATGGGAAAGGAAGAAGTCAAGCTTTCC
>CABHPH010138544.1:0-22269 GCA_902168325.1 Peromyscus nudipes | reverse complement strand
TCTCTCTCTCTCTCTCTCTCTCTCTCTCTCTCTCTCTCTCTCTCTCTCTCTCTCTGTGTGTGTGTGTGTGTGTGTGTGTGTGTGTGTGTGTGTGTGTGTGTGTGTGTGTGTGTGTGTGTGTAAAACACATCACTTGCTGTACAATGGCTTCTGAAACTTAGATAAGGCCAAAATGGTAAGTTATTACTTTTATTTTAATAAATCTTGTTTCTGTTTGGTTATATTGTAAAAATGGAAATTTTATGACATCCATGATTCTCTAAACTTCCTCAGAGAACATTACCATAGTCTGAATATTTATGTCTCAATGATGTATGGTCCTAATTAATCTTAACAATAAAAACCCAGAGTCAGATATTGAGGGTGGAAGCTGAAAGATCAGAGAAGCAAAGCAGCCAGCCACCAAAGACTTCTTAGCTCTACGAAATCAGACCAAAGGGGGCCCTGTTTCTCTATGAATCCTCAGACTGAGTGAGCAGATCCTGTCTCCACCCACCTTATATTCCTATCTCCACCTCGATAGTGCTGGGATCAAAAGCATGGTCCTCCCAAGTGCTGGGATAAAAGGTGAGAGCCACCACAGCCTTTTTCTCTTTTAGACTCAGGTTCAATCTCCTGCAGCCCAGGGTGACCTTGAACTCCTGATCTTCCTACTTCCTCCTCCCAAGTGCTGAGATTAAAAGTGTGTGCCACCACTGCTTCTTACCCAGAAAGAAAAGTCATTGTCAGGTGATAGTGGCGGGACATTCATGAATTTGATTAGTGCCAAAAAAAGAAGCCCAAGACACCACTTACTTCATTCACCATGTGGAGACCCGCAGTTCATAGTCATTTATGAACCTGGTATACAGGCCTTCAGCAGATGTCCAATCTGCTTCTGTCTTGATTTTGGTAAGAAATGAATGCCTGTTTATAAGTCAGCTGGTTGATGGCATTTCGTGATGGCGTCTTGGGAAGGCTGAGAGACAGCAAGTTAACAGTTCATCTTTAAAATGTAATTATGGCTGACCATTTAGGATTGTATAGGCTATCAGGGATCTGGAGAAAACTGGTTCTTCCTGTCTCAGTTGCCATGGATGGCCAATAGGTCTTCCTCAAAGGTGAAGATTAACTATCACAGAGATAAATTATAAATATACAAAACTTTAACTTGATCCAAGAGAGAAAAATAAAAGATTTCCAAAGACAGTAACTGACAGTTTATAAAAGAGTCAAGAATGTTAGAGAAAGGCGATTTGGGGTTTCTTTTTAATTGGAAAGTTTTCATATAAATAATGTTTGGGAAAGAGCTTGGATCGTAATGCAGAGAATAGAAAAAAAATCCAGAAAGAAACATGGGGAAATAAATCAGAATAACTTAATTGTCAGAAAAACATGAGCGTAGTGTAGAAGAGGAGGAGATCATCAGTTTGGTAACTAGACAACAGACTATGGATTTAATGCAGGACTCTGCTAGCCCTTTGTGTCCCAGTAAAGGAAGTCCATTGGTTACCATAATAGGCATGTGAAAAAGCTTTATTCCCCTCCCCACTCCCCTTTCAACATTGCTCCAAGATAGCCTTTCAGAATCCAACTCTGAAGAGTCTAGTCTTTGCTGACATCATCTGCGTTTAGTCAGCTCCTCCCTCAAACCTGCTTTGCTCTCGCCTCCTTCCTCAAAGCCAACTCTAAAAATTAACACAGGCTGTATGCTATAATTCGATGTTCATGCTTGCAAGCAGTAGACACTACTGGGAGACTTGTATTGTAGTATACTACCTGATCAGCATCCCCTTGGACTTCCAACTCAGAGCTCCTTTAGATATTGACTGTACTTGAACATTGTTTCATTGCTAGCTGGAGTTTATATATTTCATATGAATTCAGTCTGATTCTAATGAAATTCAAAGTGTATTTAAGTTTATATTTAGAAAGGATCTACTAAAAATGTGAATAAAATCATGAGTGGGATCCACACTGTGTGGAACCATAGCTTTCCTCTGGTCATGTGCACTTTGATTACAGAATCATTTGTTATAGGCACACAAAGGTGGGACAAGTATGAAGTGGGCTTTGATGAGAATAACTATTCTGTATTCACCAAGCACCATTTATGGAATATTACCCTCAGCAGTTAGATTATTCACAGGAAAACATAGATATGAAAATAGTTACTGCATGCAAGATAGCTTAATTATTTTTCTTTTAGATTTATTTATTTCAAATGTGATATGAATGTTTTACCTACACGTGTGTTTGTGCACCACACTCATGCCTGGTGCCTGCAAAGGTAAGACGTGTAGCTAGAGTTTTCCTGCCTGGCCCACAGTCAGGACAAATCTCTGTCACCGGTAATTCCCGCAGCAGCTCAGACCCAACCAAGTAAACACACAGACTTATATTGCTTACAAACTGTATGGCCGTGGAAGGCTTCTTGCTAACTGTTCTTATATCATAAATTAATCCATTTCTGTAAATCTATACCTTGCCACTTGGCTCGTGGCTTACCAGCATCTTCAAATGCTGCTTGTCATGGCGGCAGCTAGCAGTGTCTCTCTGCCTCAGCCTTCTACTTCTCAGAATTCTCCTCTCTCCTTGTCCTGCCTATACTTCCTGCCTGACCACTGGCCAATCAGTGTTTTATTTATTGACCAATCAGAGCATTTGACATACAGACCATCCCACAGCAAAGATGAGAGCATTAGATCCTCCCAAACTGGAATTAGGGATGCTTGTGAACTACAATGTGGGTTCTGGGAATCGAACCCAGGTCCTCTGCAGAAGCAGTAAATACTTTAAACCACTGGAACATTTCCCCAGCCCCAGAGATAACTTTAGTATTGCATCTATTCTCAATATTTCCAATATAGTCATTTCCAAAAATGAATACGAATGAGAATTAAAGCTTGTCATCTCATCTCTACTTTATGTATTTATAATACAATGAAAACAGATTGATTCATAATATGTGCAGTAGTCTCTATTTGGATGTATACTTTAGCATTCTGACTCATAATAATAAAATATCATAATAATAAAATATCCTATACATGCTTTGTTTTCCAAATGTTACTCATTTAACTGGAGCTTTTAATAACATATTGTCTCAAACAGCCTTAGGAGAAATATAATAACAGTGACTAGCAGTAATCGGAAAGCAATTGCAGATTGATGACGACCAAAGAGAACAAAAAAAAAACAAAATTAAAAATGTATAGGTCTGCTAGGAGAACTTGTTCTGTATTCTTTTTCACTTTTAAACAACGACAAAAAAGAAAGGAGAAAGGGCAAACACAGATTCTGCCAAGAATGCTTCAAGCTCTTCTATTTATCCCAAAGATAGTCTGCTTCTCTCCATCACTGGACCTTCCCCAAAGGTAAATACACTTACCCGGAGAGAGCAAGCTGGCTCCTTATGGCTGCTGTGTTCTGCAACATTTCCAGAGCCTGAGGAAAGAAACTTAGAGCAAATGGTAACAGGTGTTTAGAATTGCTGTGCCTGTAGACAGAGATAATAAACACAGGTAAAAAGGTGGTCTTTGGATGTAAGGGCTCACCCTTCTTATTTTCATGGGGATAAGAGTGGTGTCTAAATAAACCCTGTGACTGGAGAGGATTTTAAAGAATCAGACACTATTACCAATGTGTCTGGTGCTGTTATATCTAAGCTGGTGCAATATGTGGGATTAAGGGTTTAAAATGGGGGGGGGTAAATATTTTCAGATGTCATGTTTAAAATAGAAACTGTCTGCATGTTTCTGTAAAAAGACAGAGGGAAAATATTTTGGGCTTCATGAGCTATATTTGGGGACTGATCCAAATATAGAAGTCCATTATTGGAGCAATAGATCATATGTTAAGGAATGGGTGGGGGTGTGCTTTAAAGGTTCATAGGTTGCTTACTCATACTATAAATTATTAAGAACTGCTTTATTGTGTCAGCATATCCTTATAATACCTATACTTGGGAGGCTGAGGCAAGAAGATTACTAAGAATGTGAAGATAGCCTGATCTACAGGAGAAGTGAAACCCTGTCTTTAAAAATTATATAAAACCATCAAACAAATTAGTAAATTATTAATATAGGGTACCAGAATTGAGCCAAAGCACAGATTTCAGTGAATGGGCACAGAAATAACTGGTGTTGACCATTTGCTGTCAAAGAGGAAGGCCCAATTTGAACCTAGATGCCTTGTATTAATATGTATCCCTTTGATGAAAACCATCACCTTTCATACAAAGGAAGCAACTATCTGAACTCCACAGACCTGTTAACTCCGAGCCTTCCTCCACAGCAATTTTGTTGATTTTTCACAGTGTATGAAGACAGAGAGAATGCACACCCAATGGAGAAGATGCTTCATGTGTCTTTCGGCATCTTGACTATTGAATATAAGCAAAATCAAAGTACTTCAGCAGTTTCAACAAAATTGAATTCTGATGGTTGCGCTAAATCAGCAGTTTTCAAGTGTGGTTGATGTTGCTCCCTAAAGGACTTTTAAAAAAACCTGTGGAGATAGTTTTCGGTCATCACAACAGGGTAAGTATTGATTTTGGCATCTTGGGACGAGACAAGGAATACTACTGGAAGTCCCACAACACAGGGCAGTCTTTTACTCAGAACCCAAAATATCAACAATACTGAATTTGAAAACACCTTCACCGGAGCTTAATTGACTCTTTAGTGAAATAATTTCAGGACAAAATAGGAATCTTCCTTTGGAGGATACTGTAGATATATAAATGCAGAAAGAGAAAGGTCTCAGAACCAAGATCTTTCAAGTAGCTTTCAGAAAGAACTCTGAAAATATTTTGCTTTTCCAAAAATCAATGCAGGAAGTGAAAGCATGTCTCGTAGTTTGGGATTTAAATTCGGTGACTCTCAGAATTCCATTTGAAATCCCTGCTTGGAAGACAGTTTCTTTGAATTCAGGATGATTTTCCATTTAAATTCTGTAACATCAACCCAGGATACGAAACACAAAATACAGAAACATTTAAGTTTTCTATTATTGACGTGATATAGTCTGCAAGGACATCAAGGCTGAGCAGTTACTTACCTGGATAATGCCCGAAGATTGGGACTTTGGAAGCAGTGAGCTTGAAGTATGTGGTAAAATAGGAGCAGCACTCTTGTGGAGTTGGAAAGAGATTAGTGAGACCTTGGCACTGCCTGGGAACTGCGTGCTTTTCTGTCAGGAAAGCAGGAGCTAAGAGGCAGTTGAGGTTGGGCTGACAGAATCAGGTCAAAGTGTTCTGCTCTATTTTGATGTGTCTTAATATGGAGTTCCTTAGATGCAGTTAAATCTATATGGCTCCGAATCTGGGGGAGAAAAAGCGCTGTGCCGATACATGCACACAGGGAGTGTCTTCCAGAAGCTAACTTGAGGTATGAATATTAACTCATCCAAATGATCAGGAGCTATGGAAACTTCTTGACGCTTCCAAGTTATTTAATGTCTATTGAAATAGGGCATAGGAATACAGCAGTAAAACCCTCCATTGAACAAAATTGAAACCAACTAGACTAATTATTTGCAGCAATATAAGTAAAGTTTTTGCTACAGGTAAATTGATGTATTGTTATGCAAAATTGCACTGTAGAGTAGCTTCAGGTGTGCAGAAACCTTATCTACATAATGCAGAGTTTCAATGCATGCCATTTTCCTTTTCTACTACTTTGTATTTCATGATTGACATAAGGTATATTTTTGAACCAACACTGATACACTGCTATTTTACGACTTTTAATTTTTAATGTTTGATAATTTCATACATACATATTATATGATTTTTGTCTAGTCCACTCTCTGTTTCATCCCCTTCATTATCTTCCCAATAACATCTACCACTATTCCCTCCTAATTTCATATATTCTTAAAAACATAATCCCATTGATTAGCTGCCCAGAGTAGGAGGAATTAGCCTTTCCTTGGGGTGGGGTTACTTACTGATGGTCCATTGCAGTGTGGTCATCCCTGAACAATGTACACACAAACAACAAAACAGATGCAACAGTCCAAATGTATTTATTTGTTCACATACACATATGTATATAACAATAATAATCAAAGAAAAAGAGGCTATCAATTTGAGAGGCAGCATGGGAGGGGCTGGATTGAGGAAAGGGACAGGGGAAAATAACATAATTCTCTTTCAATTCAAACATATTTTTAAGGATTCCATAGTGTTTATGCTAGTTTAGTAAAGAGGTGGTTATAGGTTCACCTACACCATTCATAACTTCATTAGCACTAAGTAGTTGGCTAGGTCTCTAATACCTGGCATAGATTTCCTCTTGTTGAGTAGATCTTAAATCCTATTAGAGAGTTGTTGGGAAGAAATAGTCTTCTCTATGGAAGAAGATCAGCCCTGAAAACACACATGCAAGTAAAATTATAGAGACCAAGCTGGTGTATTTAGGAATGTGTGTGTGTGTGTGTGTGTGTGTGTGTGTGTGTGTGTGTGTGTGTGTGTAAAACAATTAATGAAAAAGAAAGCCACAAATTTGAAGGAAAGCAATGAAGTGTATATGGAAGGTTGGAGGGAGGAAATGGGAGGGAGAAATGATGTGATTACATTCTAATATCAAAAAAGAAAAGAAAAAATCCCATTGAGTCCAATTAGTGCTGCCAGTGATGGGTGATGTCATTCTGTATGCTATGAAAATGTGTTGCTCTGATTGGTTGATAAATAAAGCTGTCTGGCCAACAGTGAGGCAGAATAAGGTTAGGCGAGACATTCTAAAGAGAGAGGAGGAAGGAGAAAGGCAGAGCAGAGAAGACACTGCCAGCCACCGCCATGAGAAGCAAGGTATAAAGATACTGGTAAGCCACAAGCCACGTGGCAAAGTATAGATTTATAGAAATTGGATAATTCAAGATATAAGAGCTAGTTAGCAAGAAGCCTTCCATGGCCATAGTTTAAAAATAATATAACCCTGTGTGTGTTTACTTGGGTCTGAGTGGCTGTGGGACCTTGGGGCCCTGAGACCTGGGTGGGACCAGGAAAATTTTCAGCTACAAATATAAGTAATTTTACTAGGTTGAAGTTAAAAAGCCTTCCTTTTGTTTAGAAAGGAAAGGAGAAGTGATGGGGGAATATCTTTCTGTATGCTGTGAAAATACGTTGCTCTGATTGGTTAATAAATAAAGTCATTTGGCCTATGTCATGGCAGCTTAGAGGCAGGTGGAAAATCCAAACAGATAGAGAGGGAGGAGAAAGGCAGAGCTGAGGAGACTCTGCCGGTAGCCACCATGAGAAGCCAGATGAAAAAGTAGTGGTAAGCCACAAGCCACGTGACAATGTACAGATTTATAGAAATTGGTTAATTTAAGATATAAGAACTAGATAATAAGAAGCCTGCCATAGCCATAGTTTAAAAGTAATATTAGCCTGTGTGTGTTTATTTGGGTCCAAGCGGCTGTGGGACCAGTGGGTGAGAGAGATTTGCCCTGACTGTGAGCCAGGCAGGATACAGGAAAACTTTCAGCTACTTGCCAGTATGTGTAAGGTCCCTCTACTAGATTTGGGCAGCCTTTTAGAGTCACTTACTTGGAGAAAAACTGATTCTTCCTCCCCTGGCAACCATCAGTTGCCAATAGTCCTTTAGTGGCATGGGTCTTTATGATCACCTCTCTACTCCATGCTGGGATTTGTATGAATTGATCTTGGTCAAGTCTTGTTCATGTTTTCCCAACCAGGGTGAGTTCATATGTACAATTGTCCTGTTGTATGCTGAAAATACAGTTTTGTTGTGGTCATACACTGCTTCAGGCTCTTACATTCTTTATGCCCCATCTTCCTCTATGATTCTTAAGCCTTGAGAGAAGGAGATATGATATGGATGTCCCAACTATGGCTAATTACTCTACACTCTCTTGTCCTGTAGTAGAATATTATTTTAAGGTATGTTACTTTTGTTTATGCTGCATTTGTTAAACTCCGTGAATCTGATACTTTGCCTCTCTAAAACACCTGACGGTCTTATAAAGAACTGAATGGCCAACAGCAAGGCAGGAGAAAGGATAAGCATGGCTGGTAGGCAGAGAGAATATACAGAAGGAGAAACCTGAGAAAAGAAAAAGGTCTAGGAATAAGAGAGGAAGGAGGAGAACTCCAGAGACCAGCCACCTCGCTACACAACAAGCCATGGCATAAGATTAAGATTTACAGGAGAGAACAAGAAAATCCCAGAGGAAAAAGGTAGATGGGATAATTTAAAGTTAAGGAAAACTGGCTAGAAACAATCCAAGCTAAGGCCAGGCGTTTATAATTAAGAATAAGCCTCCATATGTGATTTGGGAGCTGGGTGGAGGGCCACCCAAAAGAGCCAAAACAAAACAACAACATTTTGATGCTCAATGGGGGGCTAGAGTTAAAACAACCAACAACACATCCTACAGACATTGACTCCTATAGGTCTCTGTGTTAGTTACCATATATTTTTAAAAAGAAGTTTATCTGAGAAGGAATGAGAGATGCAGTAAACTATAAGTATAACAACAAATCATTAGGTGTTGCTGGAGAATTTCTCTCTAGCTCCCAAGTCCCGCCAGTCTCCAGCTCCCAAGTCCCGCCAGTCCCTGGTTCCCTGACCGAACCCATTCATAAAATGAACACACAGATGCTTACATTATTTAAACTGCTTGGCCATTAGCTCAGGCCTATCATTGTCTAGCTCTTACTCTTATATTTAGCCCATTTCTATTAATCTCTACTTTGCCACTTTGTTGCTGGAGAGCTTCTCTCCAGCTCCCAAGTCCCGCCAGTCTCCAGCTTCCAAGTCCCGCCAGTCCCTGGTTCCCTTACTGAACCCATTCATAAAATGAACACACAGACGCTTACATTATTTAAACTGCTTGGCCATTAGCTCAGGCCTATCATTGTCTAGCTCTTACTCTTATATTTAGCCCATTTCTATTAATCTCTACTTTGCCACGTGGCTCGTGGCTTACCGGTACTTTACATCTTCCTTCTCCTCGCTGCGGCTCCAGCCAGTCTCTCCCCTCTCACCTTCCTGTTCTTTCTCCTCTCTTCTCTGTTAGTGCTGTGGGATGGTCTGTATGTCAAACATTTTGCTTATTGGTCAACGAATAAAACACTGATTGGCCAGTGGTCAGGCAGGAAGAAGTATAGGCGGGACAAGGAGGAGAGAATTCTGGGAAGGAGAAGGCTGAGCCGGAGACACTGCCAGCCGCCACCATGACAAACAGCATGTGAAGATGCCGGTAAGCCACAAGCCATGTGGCAAGGTATAGATTTATAGAAATGGATTAATTTAAGATATAAGAACAGTTAGCAAGAAGCCTGCCACGGCCATACAGTTTGTAAGCAATATAAGTCTCTGTGTTTACTTGGTTGGTCTGAGCGGCTGTGGGACTGGCAGGTGAGAGAGATTTGTCCTGACTGTGGGCCAGGCAGGAAAACTCTAGCTACACCACGTGGCTCGTGGCTTACCGGTACTTTACATCTTCCTTCTCCTCCCTGCGGCTCCAGCCAGTCTCCCCCCTTCACCTTCCTGTTTCCTCTCTTCTCTTCTCTGTCAGTCCCACCTATACTTCCTGTCTGGCTACCAGCCAATCAGTGCTTTATTGATACAGAGTGATATCCACAGCAATTAGGAGTTAGATAAATACTATATTCCTTTAGCAGAATAATAGCAGATGGGTCTACCATTGGCATTAGGACTTAGCCAGCCACAGATTCTGGCCCAATTAATGGTGCAGGCCATGCATTAGGTCTTATGGAGAAGGCTTAAACTCCAAGCAGGAAGTGGTTGGTTACTCTCATAGCACTATTGCACCAATGGGCACATCTTCTAAGGCTCATCATTATTGTAGCTCACAGGGTTCATACTTGGGTAAGACTAGTGATTGCTTTTCTCTTTCAATATCATGCACAGAATCTTCCAGCACTACGAAACTACCCACTAGTGGTGAAGCTTCCACGTTGGTACCAGTTAGATTTCTCCATGATCTATGACTCAAATATGTGGTGACTTACTATCAAGTTCTGGAGAAAATGAAGAACAACAGCAATAATAATATTGGGACACCACTGACCAAGATTTCCAAAAGAAGTAACCAATTCCTGACACTATGCTTCTCATTTGCTGGCCTACGGTGTTCAAGAGAGGCATTTCCCCCCTGTCAGTGAATAACTTCATGTGAACTCTTTTTATGTGTATATGTACATTTTAGAAAGCTCTCACAGTATTAGTTTCCATATGAACTTTTTAAATAATAAAACAAAATATAATAAGATAATACAAAAAATAACACATTGGAATTGAACAAAGCAAACAGAAAAAAAAAAGAGCTCAAGAGAAGGCACAGGAACAAAACCCACAAATGGCCGATACATATGTTTTAAAGGTCTTTGGTGCTAGTTATTCCTCCCTGTGTTCCTTCCTCTGCCTGCACCTGCATTCCCATGCCCCATCACCAATCCTTCTTGCTCTACCATCCTCCATTTCCTTTTCATATACATTATTGTTCATTAAAATACATATTGTATTCTTCGTTGTTTTTTTTTCTAATATCTTTTTTTCCTTTTCAACACTCCATGCAAGACACTTCCCTGGTTGATCTTGGTTGTTACAGTTTCTGTTGTTGTTTGTTTTGTAGAATCACGTGAATGTTTTGGATGGTATGGAGGAGTTTTGGTTAAGTATTTTGTCCCTCAGTTCAAGTTTTCTGATATTTCTGTCACAATTAAACTGAAAATGTGTGTTCAGTGAGGAATTTCAAAGACATAAAGTTCCTAGTACAACATATCAAAGTTATCTGGTATCAACTTGATGTATCTTGATTTGATTTTAATTTTGATTTCTTCCCTGATGTAGTATACCTAATTCTATTTTAAATTAAACTTTATTTATGTATTAAATGTCACATGCTATATAAATGGTTTGCAAGAACATTCATGTGACATTTTATTTTCCTTTTGAAAAAAATCAATTTTTATGAAAAGAAGTCATATGTTTTTGATGAAGATGTGTACATCTCAGAAATGTATATCAGTCAGTCCCACCTTGTGCTAACATAATGGAATGTACATACACAAGAATGAGATGCACAGGTTTGGCTGATGGTGGTATAACATATTTTCTCAGTCATTTTAAGTCCAGCTGTAATTTTAAAGATAAATACGAGAAGAAAACTACACAACACAGTCCTCAAATAAATACAACCATAAACCAAAAAATTAATGAGATTTGTATAAATTTTATAATTTTATACATAAAAACACAACAGAGCTAAGATGAAACAAATATTTTGTTTTAATAAGTCTTACTCATGTACTAATGATTCCACCTAGATTATTATCAATATACTTTCATATGCTACATGCCAGGGATTGATCTAAAACAGACTGACTTTGGGTTTTAAAAATTAATGAACAGTATATATAAATACTAAGACTAATCAGTAGCCACAGTCTTTGCAACAGACAAGGCAAATTCAAGGGCAAACAATATTAACCATACCACAGTTTGTTTTGGCTGCTGTAACAAAATAAACTATACTAAGTATTTTAACAAAATAGAAATTCATTGTGGTTTCAGAGGCTAGAATCCAAGATCAAGGCTCAAATTCATTATGTGGTAAGGGTGGGTGGGTGTCTTGAGTCATGGATGACACTTTCTCTCTGGTGGAAAGAGATAATAAGATCCCTAGGGCCTCTTTCTAAGGACACTAATCCCATTTATTTGGGCTATGCCCTTATGATCTAATTACTTCCCCAAGGCCCTATCTCCTAGGACTACCAGGATACCAGTCTAAGAATTATGGAGTGAACACAAACATTTAGGTAAGAGCAGTGAGTGAGGATAAAATTCACAGGGAGTAAACAACAGATGAAATTTTATATATCAAAGAATAAAATATCAACAGCAACATAATAAAAACAACAGAGAGTGTTGATAAAATGATGTGAGTTCAGTAGCTATAAGTTTCACTTACTCCTCACTGCAAATACATGAAATCATCTTGAAATAAGTAATACATGGAAGAATGAAGTGTAGTAATAAGGTAGGACTAAAAGATAGTCAATGCATTTATTTCCAAAGCCTAATTTCTGTACCCAATATTCTCATTTGGAAACACACACACACACACACACACACACACACACACATACACACATACACACACACACAAAATCAAGTACTATCTTGGGCTGAAAACAAATAGCAAGTAGAATCTATGAAGGTAAATACTGTTGTCAGAATCCTTGAGTTCTGGGACAATTTGTAATCAATTCTTGTGGGTCTTTCCATGCCTGTTGCTAAACCTGAGAGTTCTACATAAGGCTTGGAATACACAAGATGCAATGGTAAACTCTGTCATCGTCATTTTAAACAAGTGTGCTAATCTGTAGAACCATCTGGACTAGGTATGGCTCTGGGTGGTAAAAGTAATATTTCCTGGACATAAGCTTAAACCTGCCTCATTCATTTATAAGACTTTTATTTTTGAATTTTAATATGTTTTTGACATTTTAATTTAATCATACATCCTCCCTCCCATTACTCTCTCCAAACCCACTCAGATAACCCTCTTTGCTCTCTTTTAAATTCATAACCTCTTTTTTTTTCATTGTTTTTACATGTATATCTGCTATGGGATGTCTTTTTGTACGCTGTGAATATGTGTTGCTATGATTGGTTAATAAAGAAGCTGCTCTGGCCTATGGTGAGTCAGGTTATAGCCAGGTGGAAATCCGAGAGAGACAGGAAGAAGACAGAGGCAGAGAGACACCAGCCTTCTGCCCAAGGAACAACATGCCAGCAGACCTGTAAGCCATGGAACATGTGGCAAAACATAGATTAATAGAAATGGGTTAATTTAAGATGTAAGAGCTAACTAACAAGAGGCCTGCCATAGACCATACAGTAGCAGGAATCTTAAAAGTTCTTATTAATAAAATCAAACCTGAGCCAGGTATTGGGGTGAACTGGAAGATCAGAGAACCAGAACAAGCCACAGCTACCTCACCTTGCCGGATCCTCAGCTGGTCTTGTTTCCTCAGACTGGAGGCCTCTAAGTCCTCATCCAGAATGGGTCTCAGCTGAACTGCTGCTAGAAGCCTGAAAGCTTAACCAGCCAAATGCTTAACCAGGCCAAATGCTTCTAGTTTCTGGTCCTCACGCCTTATATACCTTTCTACTTTCTACCATCACTCCCTGGGATTAAAGGCTCCCTTTCTGGGATTAAAGGTGTGAGTCACCATGCTTGGCTGTATCCTTGAACAGATGGATTTCTGCCTCTGGAATGCAGAAATTAAAGGCGTGTGCTACCACTGCCTATCCTAAGTATCTAGTGGCTTTTCTGTTCTCTGACCCCAGATAAGTTTATTAGGGTGCACAATACTTTGGGGAACACAATACCACCACACCATACAATTTGTAAGTAATATTAAGCCTCTGAGTGATTATTTTATAAGTCAGGCTGGGCAGGACTGGAGAAACCTTCCAACTATACATATCTCTTCTATCTATCTATCTATCATCTATCTATCTATCTATCTATCTATCTATCTATCTATCTATCTATCTATCTACACATATATTCCTAAATATGCCCTGCTCAGTCCATATGATGTTATTTTTTTGTATGTTTTTAGGGCTGACCGTTTGGGATTGGATAACCAACTGTGGTACTCCTCCCAGGAGAAGACCAGTTCTCCCATTCTTAGAATTCCTTAGTTTTCTGTAGATCTTTGTTTAGGGTTGAGGCCTCTTTAGAATCCCTCAAACTGATAATTGAAATGTAAAGCTAATTTTAAGTTCGAGATACCAGTGTGCTTTGGTATCAATAGAGGCAACCTCAATATTTTTCTGAGGATTTTTACTCTACGAACAGAGCCTTTTTATAGGTGAAAACACCAAACCAGAGTTTATTAGCAAATATCAAATATACACCAAGCAAGATCACCATAATCAAGAAACAGTTGAACCAACATAGAAGTGTACATTCAATAATAGAACTACAGAGGAGGATAAAGAGTAGTCTATACATAAAATATTTAATGAAATAAAACTGATTAAGGAAAATGATCAACTGTCAGATGACTGTTAATTAAAACATAAGAAGTTGTGGAAAGTTTAGGGAAATGTCTTAGTGGATAAAAGTGCTTGCCAGGCAAACATGGTGACCTAAATTAGATGCCTGGAAATCACATGAGAGCTTATCTCAGCTGTCAACTTAACTAGATCTGAAATCAACTGGATTACCCACATCTAGGCACAACTGTACGGGAATTTTTTGATCAGATTATCTGAAAAGGGAAAACTCACCCTAAATGGGGGTGACACCTTCTGGTGGCCACCCGAATAAAATGACTTGGAAGACAGAAACTTTTTGTGCTTGGCCTGTTTGCCTTCACTCTTGGTAGTGAGTTCATCTGTCATATTGCTGTGACATTGCTTCACTCATACTAGAACCACTTTCTTTAGGATTCCAACATAGACTGAAGAGCAGTAGTTCTCTAGGAATCCTCCAGGCCTTCAGTGTCAGATTGAGACTACTCATCATGGATTGAGCATTGATGGACTACACAGACGATATCATGGAAGCCAATCTAATAAATCCCCTTTTAATATATGTGTATATATATATATATGTGTGTGTGTCTGTATATCATACATAGGTATATAATATATATAAATAAATAGAATATTATATATACACACACATATATATTAGTTATATCATTTCAGTTCTCTTAGAGAGCCCTTACTAATACATCATGTAAAAACAGGGTACATATCTGTAATTTCAGCAGCCTTATGTGATGTGAGGCAGAGAGGAGAATCAATGGGAACATCATGCGCTAGCTAGCCTATACTATACAGTGAAGTGCCAAAACATCACAAGAAATCCTGCTTCAGCAAGGTGGAAGGCAAAACCCTACAAATTTCTAAAAGTTGACCTTTAACCTCCACAAATGTTAAATGTATGCGCACGCGCGCGCGCGCGCGCGCGCACACACACACACACACACACACACAAATAATAAAAAATAATAAAAAATCAACTGAGACTCAGCATGAGTGTGTGAGTATAAGATATATGTAAATGTTAAGTTTCAGATGTTCCTACCACTAGGAAAAAGTCTCAGAATGTAAATTGAGGAAGCTGAATCTGAAGTTTCTACAAAACAGATTGTGACCGGAAAGAAATGTAAACAAAGCTTCACCCTTCTATTCTCATTAGACAAAATTCCAATCCTATTTTTCTTATTGAAGGAACTAGAAAGCATCTCTCTTGGAGAATTATCTTTTGAAACTACAGTCTAAGGGCTGAGTCCTTAGTCTCAGAAAATTCAGCTAAGTATCTTTTAAAGGTTATTTTCACATTACTGAAAAGACAAATGTTAGATGTTGTTCACTCTTGGCTATAGTCACAACTCCTATTGCCTAGAGATGCAGTTTAAGCTTTACAAATGGATTATGAGTGTTTTATCTGTCCAACTATTACATCTGCTAGTAATGCACCGTATGAAGTTTACAGTTGATAAAACAAAAAAAAACCTTTAACATAGGCAATGAGATCATATAGAATACATACGTTAGAATACAATGAGATCATATAGGAAAGAAAGTGTTACTTGCTGTTTTATTCCGGCCATTTCTCCCCACATTCATTCCTCCAAGACAGCAACTTTTGTACCTATGTGTTTGAGTAGTGATCCAAATTTGCCAACATCCACCCATTGTGTAATTACTATTTAACAAAGACCCAAGAAAAAAATATCCACAGACTTACAAACAACACCACAAACTGCTCAGATGGAAAATGTATAATTAAAAAAAAATAACCTATACAGCCTCCAGCCCCTTTACTCCCACCTTTGAGATGCTCCTTACATGCAAATAATGAATAAACAACAGGATGATATTGAGTGATACCCCAGAAGTTGCACTTTAACTCTGTCCTGAAACCACAGATGTTTAGATTGGCCTTTCTTGAGATACCCATTATTAAATGTTTACCCTATCACTTTATTCTGCAGATATTCTGAAACCCTAGAAATAACAATTGTAGCTTTCCAATAAGTCTGGGGTTTATTGTATTGATGATGTAATCAAGAGCTAGCTGTGAAGTTGTGGATTTAACAACCGTGCTCTTGCATGTATTGATAAATACATTCATGCAGCAGCAATATTGGAGGTCATTTCCAACAGACTGATCTCAGGAAGCTGTTTTCTGTCTTCCTTTCTTTCTTATCCATTTATTTAGTAATCTCTTTGTTCAGTCTAACAGATATTATTTTAACCTACACTTTGAACCTCATACTGTAGTCAGTATATGTTCATTCCCTAATTGATACCTCAACAAAAAAGTAAAACATCAGTTTATGAGAAAGAGGTTTATCATCCAGTCATTTGTTCCATGCTGCTACAATTGCCTGTGGTTTGGTTTCAACCATCCAGGGAGTCATGTGTTGGAGCTTTGGTCCCCAGTGTACGCGTGATGAGAGATTATGTAGAACATTTAGCAGGTAGGGCCTGGGGTCAACTAGGCTGTTTCAGGTTCTGTCATCAAGGAACCGGTACTGCTCGTACAATGTGAATTAGTTTCCATGACAAGGAGTTGGTACAAAAGAACATGGCTAGCCTCTTTTCACTGTCTTGTCCCCTGGTGTCACCATATGATCTGCCCCTCCCATTGTATATAGAACCCAGGACCACAATGGCCTAGACCCTCCCCCATCAATCACTAATTAAGAAAACATAGGAGTACCTACAAACAGACCTTGTAAAGGCATTTTCTTGATTGATGGTCCCTCGTCTCAGATGACTTTAGCTCATGTCAAGTTGATATGATATTATCGAGCACAGGAGGTATTTAAGATTTTCTAGTTGTTTCATTCTGATGTCAACTGCCTACAAGATTGTGGATTCAACTCTCTCAAACTCCACAAAGAAATGATGTAGGGGCTGGAGGGATAGCTCAGCCTTTAAGGACTAGGCTCACAACCAAAAATATAAGAAAAGATGTAGAACAGAAGCAATGTAATAAAGGAAAAAGAGTGGAATGTAACAAGTAAAACAAGTAGACATTGATACTCTAAAATAAAGGTTAGAGTTTTGCAGTTGTTGATGTTCCAAGTAGTCCCATCAGTCTTGCTGACATGTCAGTTGAGGAATTTATTGTATAGTCCATCCCATGAGCTGTAGAATGTCTTAGCTGCATACATGTACACACAAACACACATCTGACCACCTCAACCCCTTCACACACACACACCCCAATTGTGACAAACAAAAGCATTTACAAATATGGCCAAATGCAACATTGGCTGGGAGTCAGTATATAAATCACCCCTGGTGAACTGTACTACTTCAGATGAATCAGTCAGTAAATCTTCAGAGAAAAACCCATGTGGTAGGAAGGATCATTAAAATATAACTTTGCAGGAATTGCCCTCATCTTTTGAAAGATTGGAAAAAGAAGGTGCTGTGATTGATAGTCAAACACACACAGCTGTTAAATGGGAACATTAGGGACTCAAACTCCAGGATTTTGAGCATATTATTTGTGTTAGTTGCACACAAAATAGTTTGATTCAAAGATGAGTTGAATTTAAGATTGATTGAATTAATCTAAATACGCAGTTTATTTTAAAAAGTGATTTAATTTTGCCTTTTATATTTTTTTGTTAAAACTTTGCATATTCATTGCCAAGAAAATATTAAAGATACTTCACTTCCAAGTCACTATTCTTGAGGTATTCTTGAAAGTATCTGCATTGAGAGTCAGAAGATGTGGACATATGTGGTTATATATGTCAGCACTGATATCTTCTAGAGTTAAGTAGATACCTAAAGACAGTTTTAACACCCTCTTTAAAAACATCATGGCCCTAAGCCCTGAGCTGGCTCAGCTCATCTATATACAAAACTGCCTCTTATTCAAGACCACGCCTGACCCAGACAGCTCTTAGAGACACAAAAGAGGAAGTCCAGGCTCAGAGGAAGAGCTTGTGTAATAATGACTTCAAATGCACACATTTCAGTTTATTTTTCAAAATTTCAAAAGCATTGGTTTTGGTCTTTTCTCTCAAACCTTAGGATTTGTATCAAAGAAAAAAAAGTAAATATCTAGAAGACGGGGGGGAAAGCAAGAGCAAAGGGAGAGAAATAACTGAGCCAAAAAAGCATTTTCCTATTGAGGATATATCTAAACAAATTTAAAGCCAAATAACTTTTTAAATAAAAACGAATAAAATGTATTGTGAGAAAAATTTAAATTAAAAAAGAATATATTACTTCACCCAGCAAAATAATTTGGCATAGTATATTTACAGTTCTGTTTCTAATGAGCAAGTGCATTCATACAAATTTTTCTAGACCTTCACAAATTTTGTACTTAGACCTTAAACTATTGAAACATGTAATATAGAGACATGTAAATCTGTAGCTCACTAACTTAGCATGTGAGGAATATGCTGGGTTGAAATTGAACTATTTTTAGGAATTAGGGGAAACAGTTCAGTTTTGTGACAGAAATCTGCAAATTGCAAGCAATTCATGAAGGCTAAAAAAGAACATAGTGGCTATGGATTCAACATGGTCATAAACGAGTTTCCCTTTGCTCTTTCTAGGATATCTGCAAAGCTTTATTCTCTTAGAACAGTACACAAAAGGTGACATTTATCATCAGGATGACTTTTCAATTATGGATCTCTTGGAAAGCTAATGATGTCTATATGTTAATTCTTCCAACACTGTGTCAGTCCATTAAAGAATCTGTGATATTAAATATACTGGTGCAAAATTATATGTTATGTCTCCTCAGCCATGTGCAAACTATCTGGCTGAAGTGCAAGAATTATAAGGAAATCCTCCCCAGAGACAAAAGCACAAGGGAGTTCTGTTGAGAGCAGTTAAAATGGTCCCTTATTTTAAGTGGCTTCCTGAAGTTTAGAGATTGAAGTTTCAGAATTTAATTACATGGGATCTCTCACTCAAGACGTCTGGTTAAAGTTATAATTTTACAGTGCTCCTCTTACTTTGAGTAGGGGTGAAGAGAGGAAGGCATCATTAGGCATCATTAACATAACCATTCCAAGTTTTATAAAATCCATACCTACTGGATTCTGAAGTGAAAAGATTAATGATGTTTAAGACTCCAAGAGTGCAGAAATGGTGATTTTTCAGGCAGCTGATATTACAAGGATCTGAGACCAAATATTTTCCATAACATAACTACTAACACAAATCTAGGGTCATATTTTTAATTTTTGTTCTTCACAGCAACCTTCGTTGATTGGTTATGAACATGGACAATTGTTCAGTGTGATGGGTTCCAGATGTATAAATACAGTAACAACCTACTGATAAAATGAATTATAGTAAACCAAGTAACAAAAAGAACATTCAGCTCATAAGTAAAATGAATAATAAAAGTGATATTTAGTCACATATTTAAGATGGTGCTCTTCCAAATTCTTTTGTCATATTTATTTCTTAGGTCCACACCTCTTGCCTAATACATCTATTACAAGCAATAAATTTGAGTAATGGTTTCATTTCTAATGTATAAAAATACCCGTGTGATATTCTCAGAGAATGAATCTTTATATAATGAAAACAAATAGCAATAAGGAAGAAATGTCTTATTATAAAAACCAAGAGAGAGCATTTTAGAAGAACAAATTCCTGCTATCTTAATAGCATGATAGCATTAATTTAGATGTAGTCTCATGAAGTATGTATCAACAAACTGAATAATATTATTCCATTGATAATTACTGTAACAATAATGCAACATATATTCCTTAAGGTTATTCTGTAATAGAATTTTTGTTATACTTCATTAAATAGCTTCAATTATACTACAAAAAGAAATAATATTTCTTCTCATTTTAAATACATGCAATATGTATATAATTTTCAGAAATTGTTGACATGAATACCCCATGTATAATTTTCATAAAACAATAATGGCCATGATAAATATTTATAAAATAAGCAAAAATTAAGAAAGGTCACAGTCTCTTTTTTACTTGTAAATTTTTATTTATTATTAGTTTGTGTGTATGTGTGTGCATGATGAGAGAGGAGAGAGAGAGACAGAGAGACAGAGAGAGAGAGGCTGTGCACATGCACACATACACAAACCACAGGAAAGAGGTCAGAAGACAAGTTTCACCAGCAAGTTATCTATCTCCTGTAGCTGGAGTTATCTCCAGTCCCGCCCAGGCCAGCAGCCACTCAGACTGAAATAAACACACAGATGCTTATATTATTTAAACTGTTTGGTCTGATGGCTCAGGCTTCTTGCTATCTGTTTTTATATCTTAAATTAACCCATTTCTATAAATCTATACCTTGCCACGTGGCTCGTGGCTTACCAGTATCTTACATCATGCTTCTCCTCGTGGCTCCTGGCAGCTTCTCCTCACTTCAGCCTTCTCCTCTCTCTTGTCCTGCCTACACTATACTTCCTGCCTGGCTACTGGCCAGTCAGCATTTTATTTATCCATCAACCATAGCAACATATATTCACAGCAAATAGAACACCCCACAGCAATCTCCTTCAATCTTGGTTTCAGTAATTGAAGTCAAGTCTTTAGGCTTCCATGTAGATGAAATTCTAAATGGTCTTATTAAATAAAAAGCACAAAACCAAATACAGAGTTAAAAGCCCGAGAGATCAGAGCACTAGCCTTTAGCTTACCACTCGCTGCTGTCCTTCCCCTGAGAGAGAGACCTTCTCCTGCCTGACTTGTCTTTTTATTGCCTTTCTGTTCTACCTTCTCATTGGCTCTAAACCCAACCACATGATTTCCACATCACTACCTGTCTATACAGACCTCCAGGTTTCTATGGTTTATTCTGAATTAAAGGTTCAGGTCACCGCTTGGCTGTGTCCTTGAACACACAGAGACTCTGCCTGCCATGTGATCAAATTAAGGGCGTGTGCCACCACTGCTGGACTTCTGCTAAATGGCTTGCTTTTAGCTCTGATCCCAAGGCACCTTTATTTATTAACATACAAATAAAATCACATTTCGGCACAAATAAAGTATCACCATACTTCCAAGGCAAGCACTAACCTATAAAGCCATCTTTCCAGACTGAGATTGTACCAGTTTCAATGGAAATATTTTCAAAGAAAAGGTTGGTATAGGGAGTGACAAACGTATATAAAGCTATTATTGATATATTTTATAATCTTTAATACTGAAGATTATACAGTAGGAATAGCCAAAAGGCTCACAAATAATTGAACAACCAAAGGAAATGTTGTCTAGTTGTATTTGGTTTTGAACTATTGAGGAGGCTTATTTTTAACATGATTTGTAACTAGCTGCTGAAAATGACTTTAATGGTTCATATATCAAGTTATCCATACAGTCAGTTTGTCCTTGAATGATATGTCTCCCTAAAATTGGTTTGCTTTGGCTGTGTTATAATTTCCACCATGAGAGTTTAGCAGCATGAGACAGCGCCTGTCCATTAGCTCATGACCATGGAGCTCTAGCTATGGATGAGACATCACTGGGTTCTCTGCTAAGATGTCACAGGTAAATCCAGGTGTCCTCTGGGCTGTGCACTGTGGCTCTTCCAGCACAGGTCTGTAGTTTAGTCTTTTGTTGTCCTCTCAGTTCTACTAAATTGTGACCTTGTCGAGAAGGAAACGTTCCGAACTTGTCTCCATATCTCATTGTTATATTACTGCTGGCAACCCAAAACAGCTTGTGACCAAAAATTTAGTTTAATTCGTGACATTTTGACCTTTTATAATTAATTAATCAATGCCTATAAAACATAAAAAATTTGAATATTACTTAACCTGGCTCTTTCAGTTACTTTATGAGTCAGACAGCATCATAATCAAGTATAAATTTAACTCCTGTAGCATGAATCTTAGAAGGTCTTATTAATAAAATCAAACCTGAGGCCAGTTATTGGGGTGAACACTGGAAGGTCAGAGAGACAGAATAAGCCACAGCTATCTCACCTCGCTGGATCCTCAGCTGGTCTTGTTTCCTCAGACTGGATGCCCCGAACCCTCATCCAGAATGGGTCTCAGCTGAACTGCTGCTAGAAGCCTGAAAGCTTAACCAGCCACATGCTTCTCCAGGCCAAAGGCCTCTCCAGGGCAAATGCCTCCAGTTTCTGGTCCTCACGCCTTATATACCTTTCTGCTTTCTACCACCACTCCCTGGGATTAAAGGCGTGCTTTCTGGGATTAAAGGCGTAGGTCACCATGCTTGGGTGTATCCTTGAACACATGAATTTCTGCCTCTCGAATGCTAGGATTAAAGGC
>CABHPH010138543.1:0-40637 GCA_902168325.1 Peromyscus nudipes | reverse complement strand
TGTGTGTGTGTGTGTGTGTGTGTGTGTGTGTGTGTGTGTGTGTGTGTTATGTTAGAGGTCAAACCTAAGGCTTCTTGGTGCATAGGAATGAACATTAGTACTGAGTTTTATTCCTAGCCCCATAATTGAGCACTTTTATGAGCTTGTATAATATAGAGATTGTGGATTTATGAAGACTTTTTTAGCATATTCAACTGTGGATGCAATCTGTAATGGACATAGGATTACTTGGGCTGAGTCCTTAGGCACATGCAAGAGAACATGTGAAAAAATGAGGATTTTATCATGGGAGACATAGAATATGGGCTGGGTAAGTGGGACATAAGGTGGAAATGCCTGCTGAAAGAACTGTAGATGAGAAGAGCTAGATGAGAGACAGATCACTTGCACAGGAGCTAGAAAGTAGGTGAACTCCTAAGAGGCTGAAGTGGGTCCATAGTGTGGCATATAGAATATAGCTATTGGAGACTGCTGTGTTAATCAGATCAAAATCTACAGACCAAGCTGGGAAGAACTGATATTTCAATACTTTTGAATCCTCAAATCAATGATCACAAAAGGTTACTCCACTTAATTAGTTTTTACTTCTTGTAGCTGGTTTATATCATATAGGTTTTTTTTTTAACACTTTATTAGATTCATAGTAAAGTCTTCTTTCTCTCCCTCTCCTTTTCTCTCTCATATAAGAATGACACCTGTTTTTTATTTCAAATTCAGTTCTTCATTGCTGCTACACTAGAAAGTAATTGATAGATGTTTTGTGGCATACAACCAACACTTGTTTATTAGTTATAGAAGAGGATTGGTGGGTGATATCTCTCTGTATGCTGTGAATGTGTTGCTCCGATTGGCTGATAAATAAAATGCTGATTGGCCAGTAGCCAGGCAAGAAGTATAGGTGTGATATGCAGACAAGGAGAATTCTGGGAAGAGGAAGGCTGAGTCAGGAGTCACCAGCCAGACAAAGAGGAAGCAAGATGTGAAGGCAGAACTGAGAAAAGATACCAAGCCATGTGGCTAAACATAAATAAGAATTATGGGTTAATTTAAGTGTAAGAGCTAGTCAGTAATAAGCCTGAGCTAATGGCCATACGGTCCGTAAATAATATAAGCCTCTATGTGTTTGCTTGGGTCCAAGTGGCTGTAGGACTGGCAGGTGAGAGAGATTTGTCCTGACCAAGGGCCAGGGGGACACAGGAAAACTTCCAGCCACAGAGGGTTGTTTTTATTGATTCTGTGACATTTAAAAACATACAATCCTGTCATCTGCAAACATGAGTTTTATTACTTCCTTCTCAATCTATACGAAACTTACTTCATTTTCATGCCTGTTAAAATAGCTAGGATGCCAGCTATAGTGTTTCATTTGAGTGGTGGGAGAGCTCATTGCCTCATTCTCAGCCGCTCACCATTAACTATAACAGCTGAGGTTTATATATTTTTAAAGGTATTCCTTCTCAAGTTGAATAACTTTTCATTTATTCCCGACTTGCTGAGAGTCTTTTTAAGTAATTAATGATTGTTGGGGGATATTCAATCACACTGTGAACCCTGAGTTTGCATTTACACTGATTAAATCAAATTAACCTTGGGTTAGGAGGCTGAGTTAGCAACTAGTTGACAGAAAGTAATCATAGAGCCTCAGAGGGCATCCAGGAGAGATAGAGAGACACAGGAAGTAGTAGGGAGGGCTTTGGAATGGCACGGTTTTTTTTTTTTTTTGGTTTGGCAAAGAGGAAGCATGAGTCTTTTGGGGACACCAGCAAGGAGAGAAGATTGGCTTTTGGCTCCTCAGCTTTTCTGATCTCACAGGTTTTCACCCCAGCCTTTGAATATCGAGTCTTATAAATAGACAGAGATTTAGTTAAAGCTACCTTTAGTGGCAGCGGCAGAGCCAGTGCCCGCAGGAACAGAATTCCCACCCAGCTGTGGCCTGAGTGCCCAGGCAATTGCTGGCTGGAATAGCAGTATATTAGGGCACAGTCACTGTGCTGAAGTTAAAACAACAAATGATACTGAATTTTTTCTTCATGAATGTATAGAACCATGTAATTTTTCTCTCTCTTCTTTGTCTTTAAAGATATTGGTCTACTTCATTTAAATAACCAAATTAGTTGACATGGGGTCTACTATGGACTGACATGTTTCCTCTGAACGTTCAAAGGTAGATTCATATTCTGGCCTCCTTAGGATTGTGATGTGAACAGAGCCTTTTCAAGATTCAAGTGTAGATGAGATTAGGTTGTTCATCTACACATACAAATCTAATGTCTTATAAGAGAGGGCAAATGCTACTATAAATATACAGAGGATCTGATTCCATATAAAGCAGACTCAGAGCAAGGAAAATGATCAGAAATACAATCAGGACCATTGTTCAAGAAGACAGTATTTTTTTGACATGTATTCACTTTACATTAGAATGGGCCTGGCGGTGGTGGCACACACCTTTAATCCCAGCACTCGGGAGGCAGAGCCAGGTGGATCTCTGTGAGTTCGAGGCCAGCCTGGGCTACAGAGTGAGTTCCAGGAAAAGTGCAAAGCTACACAGAGAAACCCTGTCTCGAAAAAACCAACCCCCCCCAAAAAAAAAACCACAAGCAAACAAACAAACAAAAACATTAGAATGGATGGGGAAATAATAGTTATCAAAATTGTGGTATGCAGTAAAGTTGGAACATTTTTTGCTCCTCTCTGTGAAAACTTAGTGGAATTTTTGGAGGAAAATGTGGGCTTCTCTAAAACCATAGCCCTCAGGTCTTTAATTCTTATATTGGTCCACACTCAGCCCCCAGATATTTATCAAAGTTATTTAAGTACCGATTTTGTGACCATCAACTTTGGTTTCAGGTGAACTGACCTTGCTTGTTATTTTTCTCTACTCAGTAGTTAATCTAGGTTTTGGGGACAGTGATTTGCCCTGTGTCCTCAACTTTCTTATAGTTACAAGAAAAATAACTGGCTTTTGTTTTTCTTCAGCTTTTTTTTTAATTGTTGTAAAATAAGGAAGGAAGAATCCCAAGTTCTTTCTATGTCAGAGCCGGATTATACTTAATCTTTTTAATCTTTCAAGGTGACATATATTTACATGGATAAAAATTCAGGTGAGCAAAGAACACTAGATGTGAAATACATCTGCACTCATCCTTGGTCTCCAGCCTCTCTCTGAGGGCTGCCGCTCATGCTCTTTCTGTGTATTTTCTGAGGGGTAGCTGAATGTTGGAGGTTAGATGGGTCTACTGAGTTCTAGACCACATGATACTGTATCTCAAGCAAATAGCCCAGGCAATGGAAAACCCCAGAATGACAGCATAGTCTCTAAACTGCTTTGCAACTTGCTTTTGAAAAATTAACACATTTAAAGACAATTCCATATCAACTTCATGTTTCACATTCTGTTCAAAACTGTCTGGTATTCCATCATAGCCCTGTGTTAAGGCATGTTTAGCTTTTGCAAGTATTTGCTGTTCCAAATTATGCTTCACCTTCTGGTCCTGTACTCTCCATCTTTCTGTGATGTACGAGTTTATATGAAGTGAACTCTTAGAAATGCAGAGATTCTGGGTGCTGGAATGTAGCTTTATTTATGATCAATGCTGCTAATTACTCTCCTCAGAAACCACTTCCCTTTAATACCGTTGTATACAGATAAAAGTCCTTTTTTGTTTCTCCGTATTCTTTCTAGTTCTAAATAAAAGGGCAGTTTTGGGTTGTCATTTGCTTTGAATGAGACTGTGTATTCTTTCTTATATTAATGATTCAGTTTCTGCTTCTGTCTCTTGTTCATTTTTTTTCTATCGACTAGTATTGTTTCCTGTGCAGATGAAGGAATTATCTAGTTAATAAGGGCATTATCTTCAATTTTAACAACTCAAAACAATAGCTGCTAGCTTTGCTCTCACATTTGGGGTTCACTGGTATCAAACATAGTTTGGATGCTAAAAGGTCTCCCTAAGGATCATGTATGCAACATATGGTACCCAGCTAAGGCAGTACTGAAAGGTGAATGGACCATGAGGGCTCTTCACAGTGATGGGTTCACAACTCAATGGGCTGTTAGAAGTAAATCACCAGGGTGTGGCTCTAAGGCATATATATTGCTTCACTTCCTTTGCTCTGTTGATCTATTTCCCAACTGCTATAAGATAAACAGTTCTGCTCTCCCACATATCACCTGCAATGCTATTTCATCCTCACCTTTAGCTCCAAGCAATAGAGCCAGTTAACTATAGACCAGAACTTCTAAAGCCATGAGTCAAAATAATTCTTCTCTCACTTAAAGTTGTTATGTTAGATAGTTCCTGAAGAAATGCATTTGGAAGGAGTTTTCCTGCATGCATTTCATGAATGTTCTAGGAAAACACATCTCATGTATAGTCTAAAGTTTATTAATTGGTTTTGACCTCTATTTTTGTATATTCTTTCCTTGGCTAGTCTGCTGGATCTGCTAGATATGAAGAACTATGTGTCATGGATGTCCCTGTAGGATTGTTCAGAGTTTAATTGCTGGCATTATTTCCTTACAGAAGTAAATGATTATAAACTCTGGAGAAGTGAGACAATAAGTGTGGATAACTGATACGTGGTAAAGAGTGGGAGAGTCAAAATGTATGAGCAAATATACAAATAGATGAGTCTGTATTGGACACCCAAGACATTTGATTTTTGCCAAAGAAATCTGAAACACACTTTGTGTAAACCACATTATCAAGTGGTGCCGGTCAAACTAGTTGGCTGCATGTAGAAGAATACAAATAGATCCATACTTCTCACCCTGTGCAAAACTCAACTCCAAACGGATTAAGGAACTCAACATAAGACAAGATGCACTAAATCTGACAGAAGAGAAGGTGAGGAATGGTCTTGAACTCATAACTCATTAGCACAGTAAAAGGCTTTCTGAACAGGACACTGATAACATAGGCAGTAAGACCAAAAATTAGTAAATGGGACCTCATGAAACTGAAAAGCTTCTGTATTGCAGAGGAAACCATTATTCAGACAAAGTGGCGTGATGCAGAATGGGAGATCTTTACCAACCCATCCAACAGGGGAATATTAATCTAAAATGTACAAAGAACTAAAAAAAAATGGACATCAAGGAAACAAATAACCCAATTAAAAATGGGGTACAGAACTAAAGAGAGATTTCTCAAATGATGAAACACAAATGGCTGAGAAACATTTAAAGAAAAGTTCAACATCCAGGGAAGTCACCAGGGAAATGTGAATCAAGACTACTTTGAGATTTCATCTTATTCCTGTCAGAATAGCTAAGATCAATAAAACAAGTGACAGCTCATGCTGGTGAGGATGTGGGAAAGGGAAGACTTATTTGTTGCTCATGGGAGTGCAAACTTTTACAGCCATTATGGAAATCAGTGTGGAGGTTCCTCAGGAAGCTAAGACTTGATCTACCAATGATCCAGCTACACCACTCTTGAGCACTCACCCAAAGGACCCTACATGGTACCACATAAACACTTGCTCATTCATGTTCACTCCTGCTCTATTCATAAGAGCCAAAAGTTGAAATAGTCTAGATGTCCATTCACAGATGGAGGCATAATGAAAATATAGTACATTTATGCAACAGAATACTATTCAGCTGTTAAAAAAAACAAAGTAATCAAATTTGAAAGTAAATGGGATGGAGATAGAAAAAAAAAGGTTAAACCAGACTCTAAAAGACAATTATTATATGTATTCTCAAATACATGGATGTTAGCTTTTAAGCCTGAGATAGGCATACTAAAATCCATATAATTATAGAGGTTATGTAGAGAATCAAGGACTGTAGGGGATGGGAGAAGCTCCCAACGAAGGTGAAATAGAGTATATATTATGGAAAGACAGGAAGAGACTGGAACACGAGGATAAAACTGGGAGGGGGAAAGAAAAGCAGAGTAAGGGTGGGAATACAGGGAGGGTGTAGCTAGAGTTTTCCAGTCCTGCCTGGCCCACAGTCAGGACAAATCTCTCTCACCCACCAGTCCCACAGCCACTCAGACTCAACCGAGTAAACACACAGAGACTTATATTGCTTACAAACTGTATGGCCGCAGCAGGCTTCTTGTTATCTAATTCTTCTATCTTAAATTAACCCATGTCTATTAGTCTATAAGTTGCCACATGGCTTGTGGCTTACTGGTATCTTTTACATGTTGCTTGCCATGGTGGCGGCTGACAGCGTCTCTCTGCCTCAGTCTTCCACTTCCCAGAATTCTCTTCTCTGCTTGTCCCGCCTATACTTCCTGCCTGGCTACTGGCCAATCAGTATTTTATTTATACAGAGTGATATCCACAGCAGGAGGGACAACTAATGTTGAGGCCATTTGAGGGGTCATATGGAGACCTACTGAAGAAGCTTCTTTATATATATGAGTATGAAAAAATATATATGAAAAAAATCTAAATCAAGTCACCAAATAACTGGGAGACAATGTTCCCACTAGACATCTCTAGTCACCAAACGAAGCTTCCAGTACTGGGAATGGTTTATATCTAACTGAGTTGTTGACCAGGGGCTTCCATGGAAACCTCTAAACATCTCAAGCTAATGCCAAAGCTGTTGGTTGTTCTCCCAAACTGAGGGCAAGGCCCTATTGCTGATGGTAAAACTTACATATCTCACTAAACAGAGAAGTCAGACTGCTGCCTAACTAGAGCGTTGTGTGCTAGAAGGTATTCTGCATGCTGTCAGAGGAGAAAGGTGACTACCAACCCAGCTATAAATGGTGCAGTCAGCAATGGTGACCTGCCTACATGATGAGCCAGTGTAATAGTGGCACAGATATCATAGGAGTAAATAACCAGTATCGATTGGATTTAAGGCCCACCCACAAGATGGAACCCATTCCTGACACTGCTCAGGTGCCCAAGAACCCGAGACTAGGTAGGCCATGGAGCTAGGGGAAAATTAAATAGTATTGTTATGCTAAGGGACAATATCAATAAAGTGACTTCTAATGACATTCTGCTTTGCCCATCTATCTCATCCAGTCTCACCCACTCATCATCAGAGAACCTTCCTCCTGCAGTAACTGGGTAGTAATACAGAGACCACAACTGGACAATATGCAGGGTGAGACTTTGGGGCACTCAGTCCTAAATGGGATGTCTTCATCCAACCCCTCTCCTCAGGGCTCAGGGAACTGTGCAGAAGAGGAGGCAGAAAGATTTTAAGAGCCAGAGGGAATAGACGACTCCAAGGAAATAATACCTTCTAGACACAACAGGACTTACACACATATGAACTCACACTTTTTAAGAGTCATGCTACATCTGGCGCCCAACGTTTGTGGTATGAATTCATGAAAAAGCTGCTTGCCTGTGGTCTTGTGAGCCCCAGCTCAGGCCCAAGCTACACTTGGCCAGTAGGAGGATCCAGAGTTTGAGGCTGGCCTAGGAGGCTTGGGAGAAGCTTTGGCCCCGGCCAAACCACAAACAGTGGTGGGTCCATGGAGGCAAAAGCTGCTGCTCTGAGTTGCTGGCTTCTTCTCATCATGTTGGTGACTACGGTGATGCTGCTACCTGGGACAAAGGATTTACTAGTGCTTGTTCAGAGAAGAATTGCCAGGACCATCGTGTTACAAGAAAGCATCGGCAAAGGTCAGTTTGGAAAAGTTTGGCAAGACAAATGGTGGGGAGAAATTGCTGTGAAGATATTCTCTTCTAGGGAAGAACATTCATGGTTCCAAGAGACAGACATTTATCAGACTGTGATTACTCCAAACCACAGAGGAGGCACAAAAAAAAAAGTCTGCAGGGAACCATGACCACGCCTAACAGTGACTTTGAAATCTTCAAAAAGACGACAGGATCCCACAATGATGATTCCACAAGGACTATGGTAAAGCGATTAAGCTGATTAACACCAAGAAAAGATCGACTTTGGAGTACAAACTACTCAGGACAATTTTGAGATGACTAGCTGAGATGATCCAGCCTGACAGACTACTCAAGCAAGGACTTGTGACAAGCCCTGAACTTTCCTATTATGCAAAGACTGGACAAATGATACAGGACTTGACAATTAACCCAAAAATTTTCTTTTCAAGATTCCCTAAAGATATCTTCACCCCAGAAAGAAAAAAGAAAAAGAGAAAATAGATATGAGATAGATCATCGAATCTACTCTGAGAAAAAAGATAAAGAAATAATAGGATAAATAGGTAGATCACTGAATCTACACTGAAAAGAAAAAGGAGAAGATATAAAAATGACAAAAGGTAGACTACTGAATGTATTATGAAAAGAAAAAAGAGAGAATATGGATATGATAAGATGACAAGGGAGATTATGGAATCTACTTTTAAAAAGGAACTACTTGTTTTATATAAGATAAGTAATGAAAATTTTTTGTCTGAATTTATCAGATGTTACTGGACTAAACATTGTTAAAATGTATAATGGAGTTCTTTGTCTGGATCTGTCAAATGTTAATGGACTAGACATTGTTAATGTAATCTTGACTATATGTATTGTATATACTTACTGGATATAGTTTTTCTTGTATTAGTTATAAGCTTTTTTAATTTTAGACAAAAAGAGAGGAAATGTGGGGGTATTGTGTTCCCCAAAATATTGTGTATGCTAATAAACTTATCTGGGGTCAGAGAACAGGACAGCCACAATATTAAACATAGAGGTTAGGCAGTGGTAGCATACGCCTTTAATCCTAGCATTCCAGAGACAGAAATCCCTCTGGATCTCTGTGAGTTCAAGGCCACATTGGAAACGGCCAGGCACGGTGATACATACCTTTAATCCCAGAAAGCCACACCTTTAATCCCAGGGAGTGGTGGTAGAAAGCAGAAAGGTATATAAAGCATGAGGACCAGAAACTAGAGGCTTTTGCCCTGGAGAGGCATTTGCCCAGGAGAGGCATTTGGCCTGGAGAAGCATTTGGCCTGGTTAAGCATTTAGGCTTTCAAGAAGCAGCAGTTCAGCTGAGGCCCATTCGGATATGAGGACACAGAGGCCTCCAGTCTGAAGAAACAAGATCAGCTGAGGATCCAGCGAGGTGAGATAGCTGTGACTTGTTCTGTCTCTCTGACCTTCCAGTGTTCACCCCAATACCTGGCCTCGAGTTTGATTTTATTAATAAGAACTTTTTAAGAGTCATGCTACAGACGACTCCAAGGAAATAATACCTTCTAGACACAACAGGACTTACACACATATGAACTCACAGAGACTGTGGCAGCACATACACAGAGCCTGTACAAGTTCAAGTCAGGTGGGGTTCAGATGCTGAGAGGGGGAGGTGGACATGAACTCTTTTCCCTAACCAAGATGTTACCTTCCATTGACGACCACTCGCAAAGAAGAAATACGTTTTTTTCCGGTGGAATCTCACTGAGAATATAAACCACATTAAGGGTTGGCTCTGTGTCCAACAGTATATTGCCAACACAAATGGAACTCAATGATAGTGTCGTAGATTATTTTGTCTCATATTTTTTTTTTGGTTTGGGCATTTTTTATCTTACTGGTTATTTGCTTGAATATTACAGTTCCCAAGGGGTGTGTGTGTGTGTGTATGTGTGTGTGTGTGTGTGTGTCTGTCTGTCTCTGTGTGCATGATTTCTATACTTTTTCATTTTTTAAATTCTGGTTTTTAAAATTTTTTTATTTGTCTCTGTTTTCTTAAGATATAGAGAAAGAAGTCATGGAGTTGGATGTGTGGGGAGGTGGGGCAGATCTGGGAGGATATGGGGGAGGGGAAATGGTGATTGAATGTATTATATGAATTTTCCAAAAAAAGAATTAATATCTAGAATATATAGAGAACTCATGAAATGTCTATCTTGGTGTGGTGGCACACATCTATAATCCCAACACTCAGGAAAATGGGGTAGGGAAAGTGTAAGTTCAGGGTCAGCCTGAGCTAAATAGTGGGACCTTGTCTCAAAAGCCTCAAGTGAACAAACAAAACTCCTAAATACCAAAATAGAAAACAATTCAATTTTTGGTTGTGAGCCTAGCCTTAAACAGCTGAACCATGACATCATGAAATTTGCAGGCAAATGGATGGAGTAGAAAAATTCAACCAGAGTGAAGTATCATCCAGACTCAGAAGAAGACAACTATGGTATGTATCTTATACATATTGCTGACACATCACTGCTTACATGTGGATGTCAGCTGTGAAGTCAGTGATAACCAAACTAAAATCCATTGACTCACAGGGTGTATTCCATAGAGTAAAGGACTAGAGGGAACAGATAGACGTCATTAGGAAAGGGAAATACCATAGTTATGTATGGACAAGGAGGGGGACTGAAATAGGGGGATCAAATGGGGAAGGGGAGGGGAGAAGGGACTGTAGAAGGAAACACAGGGAGAAACAGCTAAAATTAAGGGGCATTTGAGGGGTAATATGGAGACCTAATATAGTAGAAACTTCCTGAAATACATACATATATGAAGGCATTCTAAATGAAATTCCCAGATAATGGGGGAGACAGGGTCCCAATTGGCCATCTCTTCTCACCAAATGGAGCTTCCAGTACTAGGATTGGGCTATATCTAATTGAGTTGTTGGCCAAAGGGGCCCCATGGGGATCCCCAAACAAACCAGGCTGTGCTCAAGACTGTAGGTTGCTCTCCACAAATTGACAGCAAAGCCTCATTGCTGAAGACAACACACACACACACACACACAAAGAGAGAGAGAGAGAGAGAGAGAGAGAGAGAGAGAGAGAGAGAGAGAGAGAGAGAGACAGACAGGCAGAAGGGAGACTGGAGAAGGAAGGAAATCAACAGAAGGGAAAAGAGGAGGAGAAAGAAAGATATCATGGATGGGTGAATGTAGTCCAAGTACTTGATACACTTGAAGAAGAATTTTTGATGAAACCCAGCATTATGGATGATGAATACACATGAAAGGGAGGGAGGGAGGGAGGGAGGGAGGGAGGGAGGGAGGGAGGGAAGAACAAGGCTGATCAAGTAAAAGTTTTTTTCAGATAAAAATAAAGGAGAAAGTTTAAGATTGTTGCTTACTAATCACCAGTAAAACACACAAAGGATATCTATCTGTCTGTCTGTCTGTCTGTCTATCTACCTACCTATCATCTGTCTATCCATCTCCATCTGATACATGACTACTGACAGAGCATTACGTGTTGTGAGAAGAGGTGGCTTGGATCAGCTGGCAGAACAAGACCACTGTTTTTTCTTTTTCTGGAAACTTTAGCAGACATACAGGAAGGGAGAGTAGAATCTAATGACTTTGGAGGTAACTGTTGGAATTAAGGTTCTGGGTTCTCCAGTTATTAGTATTGTGGGGAAATTAGTAATTCTCCTCTGCAGTTTCCTCATTAGGAAGGAGATGAAATCCAGGTGTCATATAGCAGTTTTCTCTCACAGTATTAGTATCTAGAAAGTACAGCTGGCATCTTTTTAACAAGCAGAGATAAGTTTTTCCTATTTTCAGTAGAAAAAAAAAAGCAAACCACACAACTCTTTCTTCCCTTAGTAAAAACAAAATTTAGCCGGGCGGTGGTGGCGCACGCCATTAATCCCAGCACTCAGGAGGCAGAGGCAGGCGGATCTTTATGAGTTCGAGGCCAGCCTGGTCTACAGAGCGAGATCCAGGAAAGGTGCAAAGCTACACAGAGAAACCCTGTCTCGAAAAACCAAAGAAAAAAAAAATTAACAGAAGCCGACAGAGGCTCCTACAAGTCATGAAACTGTCACAAGCCAGACAAGTACCAGGGGTCCTGTGCAGCCGGGTAGCAGAACAAGATACTTGTGCATGTGTGAAGATTCTGAGGTTCCACAGAGATGTCACAAATGTCACAGAATGGCCACTAACAGGGATGATCGCTGGGAAATGTAGTTCTAATTACTGTGTGTTCCAGGGATGACAGATTGCTCCATCCCAGAGCATTCAGGCTGGTGTAGGAGGCTGGAGAGCAAGAGCAGTTGTGGCCAGCAAACCAGCTCCAATTTCCACTAGATGAGCGAACTTTTAAATTATATAGACTTATTGCTCTATGCTCAGACACCTTGATAAATGGCTGCAGTCCTATTCCAACAGGCTGAAAAGTATATTTATAGTTCTTGTGTGACAACATTTCAGAGTTATTCCTCCTGTCTTCTCTATTTGAAAAGTATTAGCCGGGCGTTGGTGGCGCACGCCTTTAATCCCAGCACTCGGGAGGCAGAGGCAGGCGGATCTCTGTGAGTTCGAGGCCAGCCTGGGCTACCGAGTGAGTTCCAGGAAAGGCGCAAAGCTACACAGAGAAACCCTGTCTCGAAAAACCAAAAAAAAAAAAAAAAAAAAAAGAAAGGTATTGAGTGCATGGTAATCTTACATCAGACTGGGACTAAGGTGTGAGGGAAATGCTCTATCATGGTATCTTACATTGGTTTCTCTCAACAGTCCAGGAGGGGTTTATTTCATCATGTAAGACTTGCCTTATCATACAAGGTGAGGGAAATCTTACTCAATGACTAGCTCACTGGTAAGAACTTCTCTGGGATAGCGCTGGTTTTCCCATTTTTTTTTTTTTAATGGCATTACAGTCACAGCCCCTTTAGGATCAGTGCCACTGGCACGACTGTCATTCAGTGACTTCTAATTACCATGGTAATAAAAGAATTCATTTCAACCGCAGCATAATTTGTCACACAAAGACTAGCCAAATAAAAAGCCACAGTTGAGTTTGGGTTATCATAAACAACTTAAGTAAACTGTGAAAATTATGTCCCGACAGCACTCTGGTATATGAACCTTCTCTTTGGGTCTTTCAATTGATGAACAGATCTTCTAACACACCCAGGGAGCCATTCAACTCAGAAGACTGTAAAGGTGGGAGAGTGAAATCTGCTTCCAAACTTGATCAGCTTAGGAAAATACAATGCTTTTGCCTAATTTTGTAATTTGCTGTCAAAATCAATTAAAGACAAATTCTTAAGGTATTTTAAGCAGAAACCCTTAGAGGAGGGTAAAATTGTGATTTGGGGCTGTAGGGAAAAAGTCGTGGAATGTCTACTGCTGCTACCAGTGTGATGTTGCTTCTGCATCAGCTCCTTTCCACCATGTCAGATGATAGATAAGGCCACATCTGCTGGAGATGGCTTGTCTACTCATCCTCCTGTCATGTACAGACTGAACAGGTGAGGCAGGGATTTAGAGAGACACACCTTTCTAACCTCACTGAGGTCAATGTCCTCTGTAACCTGCCTTGAGTCCTGGGATGATGACCTGAATTAATAAGCACCTTTGTCCACTGGCATTCACAGGGATCTGAACAAATTAGGGAGTGAGAAAACAGGATACAGAGAGGACAGTGAAGTCACAGTCTATGTTGCTGGTTGTCTTAGTTAGGGTTTCTATTGCTGTGAATAGACACCATGACCATTATAAACTCTTATAAAGGAAAAACATTTCATTGGAGCTGGCTCACATTTTCAGAGGTTTAGTCCATTATCATCATGGTGCGACATGGTGGAGTACAGGCAGATGTGCTGCTGGAGCTGAGAATCCTATATCTTGAAAGACAGGCAACAGGAAGTGGTCTGAGACACTGGGCTGTATCTTGAGCATATATGAGACCTCAAAGCCCGCCTCCACAATGACACAGTTCCTCCAACAAGACCATACCTGCTCCAACAAGGCAACACCTCCTAATAGTGCCACGCTAAGAGATTATGGGGGCCAAGTACTTTCAAACTACCACACTGGCCCCATCTATATGAGGTTTTAAGTTGGCCATACCATCTTCTACCTAGCAGTCTTCTCCTGTCTCTGGAGCCCAGCAACTATCCCAATGCAATCCAGATTTACACATGATTGTAGCTTCAGGTTCTTACTGATTCTGTCCATTGTGCTTTCCTTTGCCAATAATCTCTTTATTAATGTCTCAGTAAATTACTCAACTTGATAAATGTACCATTTATTCATTTCCTGTCTGAAAACCACGTGGTTTATCAGCCAAGTTAAAGTGCGATAAAATAGCAAGTGATCATTTACTACTTAATGACCCAAAGGTTCAAACTCAAATTTGTACTCTCTCTCTCTCTCTCTCTCTCTCTCTCTTTCTCTCTCTCTCTCTATTGGCTATGTGTTTCTGGAAAAGACAAGGATTATTTTGAGCATGGAAAGGGAATACCAGGTCTCATTCAATGGCTTCAGCTGAGAAGGATTTGGCATGCTTTATTTAATTTGCCCAGCCTACAGACTTTGAATTCCCATATCCTCTGAGCTGACAAGAGCCATCTGCAAGGCTAACCTCAGAGCTCTGCCTTCAGTGGGCAGGCTCTTCCCGAGGTAGAGTAGGCTTCACTCTCATGGCTGATACTGCTGCAGCTGCTGCCAGATGCTTATTTCGGATTTAAAAAAATGCATGAGTTGATAAACTCTAAGACTGCAACTTAAAAATCACAAAGCATAATTACAATTATCTAAATAAACACATATGCAGGTAATCTTCAAATATGAGTATTATTTAGCAGTGAAAATTGTGTAATTTCTCTGGAAACTGCTAGGAACTTTTCTTCTTTCTTAACTGGAGGTTGTAAGTAGAAACACCCAATACTCTTGTGAGCTCATCTAAAAAGGAAGATGTTTTAAAGAACAGACAATTCATTCACTAAGTATGTACTTAGGAGTTTTTGTCATCTGTAATATCTATATATTTTATATGCAGCAAATCATAAAAGAAAAATATATACATAAATAGAATAAAATTAATATCAATGACTCACACAATCACTTCATGATGGTGAGGTCTTCCTAAGCTACATGATAACACATGGCAAGCTTTACACACTATGCAAAACCGCATGTCCTTGTACCAAGTTGACTATTTCAGAAATACTACGTAGTTAACATAGGAACGCAGTAAAGACAACGCGTCTTAAGCAAGACCAACGTAACTGGAAGGCTTCTCCCCCAAAGCCTTGCTAAAATAGAGTATTATTTCCCTCCCCAAACCCAAGGAAAAGGTCAATGATTTTTCTTTTTGGCAGCTCCCAATTTGGAAGAAAAATCAAAATGCACTGCCCACCCCACTCACTCTGAATGATCCTCCTATTCAGAGGACTGAGTACTTACCCGGTTCTTCCCCTTTCACATTGCTGCTCGGTTTAATAGCCTTGCATCTTTTATGGCTTGAAAACAACAACATTCAAAAGCAGAGGCTGCTTTGAACTTTGTATTTTATCAAATGGAAAATCTTTTTTTTTTTTTTAAAAAAAAAAAGAAAGCAAAAGTCACTGGGTTTGGGGTTTGTAACGTAATACAACAGGACACTCATAAACAGAAACAAGATTACCACAGCCAAGCAACTAACAGCTAATATCTTCAGTTACTTTTGTGTGTCTGACAATAGCGACTTACATTTTTAGCAAATAAAAACCACTAATGTGATGTGGTCTTACTGATTTTAGCTCTCATGTTGTACATCAGAAGCAAAACTGCCCATTCTACACATAGGCTATTTCATATCCTTTACCTGCATCTCCCCATTTCTTTCCCGAGCTCCGTGGCCTTCACCACCTGCCCGGACTACTGTAACCATTTTCATTCTTTACTCTTAATTACTTGAAAACATGCTCCTAATTCCACATATAAGTGCTATCATGCAATATTTTCTTTCTGAATCTGGGTTATTTCACTTACCATAATATCTCTGGCAAGAGCAGATTCTCCTTCCAAAAAATGGAATAATATTGCTCTGTGTATGTGCATGTTGCGTTTTCCTTATGTATTTGTCCATTAATTGACATTTAGGTTGTTTTTGTATGGTGACTATTGTGAATAGTGCTTCAGCAAACACTGGGGTTCAGATATTTTTTTATCAGAAGTCACTCCATCGCCTTCGGATAAATACCCAGGTTAGTGTTCAATAGAGTATATTGTAGTCTTATTTATTTGTTTATTTATCACTGGGTTTTTTTTAAATTAGGGAGTTTTATTTATTTTTATTATTTAAAACAATTTCTAACTCTGTTGGAGAAAACTGATTTTCCCTCTCCTAGCAGGTATAAACGACAGTTCAGTTGGTAACCTTTACCCTAAGGGCTAGGTTTTCATTCAATCATTCATTCATTCATTCATTTAAAAATATAACAAAATAAAATAGAATAAGATAAAACAAAAACTATCACGTTACAACTGGGCAAGACAAACCAACAGAAGGGAAAAAAAAGCCCAAGAGAAGGCACAAGAGTCAGAGACCCACTTGTTTGCACACTCAGAAATCCCTTGTTTTGTCACACATTTGATTGTTGTCTCTTAGAGGCCTGCTCTGAGAAAACAGTGGGGGAGAAATCTGGGGGAGGAGGGAGATGAGGGGAGGAGGGAGGAGTGGAGGGAGGGGAAACTGTGGTGGGAGTGTATTCTATGAGGGAAGAATCTATTTTCAGTTAAAAATAAAACTAAGCTGGAAGCCATTATATATACGCTGAGGACCTGGTATAGACCCATGCAGGCCCTGTGCATGCTGTCGCAATCTCGGAGTTCACATGAGCTTTGCTCATGGTGCATTAGAGGGCCTTGTTTTCTTGGTGTCCTCCATCCCTCCTGGCTCTTACACTCTTTCTGCTCCTCTTCTTTGGGGTTTCCTGAGCTGCGAGGGGAGGGATTTAATGGTGACACCCCATTTAGGACTGAGTGTTCCAAGGTCTCTTTCACCCTCTGCATATCTGTCTGTGGATCTCTGTTCCCATCTGCTACAGGAGGAAGCTTCTCTGATGATGGTGGAGGTAGGCACTGATCTATATAGTAGAGCAGACTATCAATAAGAGTTGTTTTGTCGCTACATGTTTTCTCCAGTAGAGTGACACTGGATATATCAATTGCTCCAGGACAGGCCTCATGCTCAGAAGTAGTTGACTGTCATATAAGTGGACTCCACAGTTTTTGTGTGTGTGATTTTATTTGGTTATAGCTTGATGGATTTTTGTTTGTTTCCTTTTTTTATATGTGGTTTTATTTTGTTTTCTTGTTTTTTGAGGGGTGGGTATTGTATTGGGTTTTTGTTTCTCTTTTGAGAAAAAATTAAGTTGGGTGGGTAGGAAGGGGGAGATCTGGAGGTACTTGGGAGAGAGGAATAATACAATCAAAATATATTTGAATTGGAAAGTGGTTTTAAATAATGAAAAATATAACAATAAAACAAAAACAAACAATTACTTGGAGGAATATGGGTGATGGGTTACTCAGAGGAACAGAAATGACTCAAAGAGCACTGCACCAACAAAGCCCACCCCAGGACTGTGTCAGCTCATAAAAGCCAGGAACCTGGAACACACTACAGGTTGGAGAGTGTCCCTTCCAAGTGACTCAGTTGGTCTAATCTTCCAGGCAGTTCAGCTGGTTTCTGCTTCTTCCAGACATCTGGTCTGGCCTGAGTCATGTTTGCAGCTTGGCTTATCTGGGAGCAGGTCTCGGTAGTTTAGCTTGTCCCAGGGTCTTCTTTGCAGCTTGGCTTGCTTATTCTAGGGAAGGAGGGACCTAGTGAATTTGATCAGTTTCAGGGACTTCCTGAAGGTGTTTTGAAGTTTACCTTCTGGCTTAAGGAGCTTCCTGGTAGGGTGGAATACTTCAATGTCTGTTCAAAACTTCTACACAACCTAGAAACATCTTTTCCTCACATTAACCTGGATAAACATAATTGTTCTTTGACTGGGACCAGCAGGTTGTTCTTCAGTGACAATTTCCTCAGAGAGAGAGGACCAGGAGATCAAAAGTTAAATGTTGTGGAGTTTGTGGTCATTCAGAGATTCACCAGTCTAACTCAAGCTTTGGTTTTAGTAAATTAGAGGCTTTTTATTAAGAAAAGACTGGCCAGGACTGAATCAGAGAGGGTTCTCTAGGTAGGCCCCAGCTATTGTTAGCCTAAGGATTATAAAAGCAAAACCCACAAAATTATAATTTGGGGGAGTCAAATTAACTCATATACTGTCTGGGTTGTGGGTGAGGCTTGATTTTGTAACAGACATCTAGCAATGCCTTGGCCATTCAAGCAAGCGTTTCCTACAAAAGTAGAACTTAGATATTAACCTGTTTAATCTTGTGATCTGTTACCTTGTAGGAATAGCTAAGGCAGAGAAATACTTTACAACAGTCAGCATTTTTTTTTTTTAAAGAATAGCCCAACTGCACCATTTGGGGCAGCTGACAAGGTAGGAGCAACTTCCTCATGGCTTATACAAGTTAAAAATAATTTAATTTTTACAAGCCCAACACTGCTGTGGAACAATCTTTTTGTACACCATGAATACTCTCATTTGCTAATATAAAGCTGACAGGCTGTAGCTTGGCAGGAAATTAGGTGGGAAAGCCAAACAGAATGATGGGAAGAAGGAGGGCAGAGTCAGGAGTTGCCAGCTAGATGCAGAGGAAGCAAGATGAGAACGTTATACTGAGAAAAGGAACCAAGCCACATGGCTAAACGTAGATAAAAATTATGGCTTAATTTAAGTGTGAGAGCTAGTCAGTAATAAGCCTGAGCTATTGGCTGAGCATTTATAAGTAATATTAAGCCTTTGAGTCAATTATTTGGGAAGCGGTCGCTGAGTATTTGTGAGTTGCTGGTGAGACAAAAACTTCCGCCTACACAGCACAGTAAATTTATCCTCTAAACATAATGTTAACCAAAATAGCAAAGAGGATAGAATCACAGAAAAAGGAGAAAGAGGAAGTCAAATTTCTCTGTTTTCAACTTTCCAGCTTTGAATTTATATTGGAAGAAAAATGCTGCATGCCATGGCATAGGTGAGGACAAAGGGCTTTCTGAATCTCCTTTGAACTTCGTTCCCTTCAAAACAGTCATTCTCTTATAAGCCAAGGGCAGATAAGAAGAGTGAGCTGTTGAATCTTCAATAAAAGAGGAGTGTTAGTCTATTTCAGCTGCTATAACAAAATACTGTACAGACGAGGTGGCTTATAGACATTAGAAATACATTCCCCGCAGTTCTCACATCAGGGAAGCTCAAGGTCAAGGTGCTAGAAGATTTGTATCTGGTGAGGGCTAGCTTCCAAGTTCACTGTCTTTATATAACAGAAAGGGTAAGGACTGCTTTACTGCCTCATTGCCTGTCCAGGCCCCACTTTGAAATACTATCATTTTACAGGTTAGATTTCAACATATGATATTTAAGGGAGATACAAACATTCAAATTCCAGCATCAGTTTTACATATCTAAGTCTCATGATGCAACATGGGCTAGCCCTGCCTGAAACATTTCAGATTCACTATGCATTTGATTTTCAGTTAATTTTTGATCAATGTACATTTAGAAATATTTTACCTTTGCTAACCCTCTTTTCAATATGCACATTCAATTACATGGCATCATATGTTTAAAATCTCCAATTTAAAAGGCTGGGAATTAGAATATCAGAAATTTTCATATAAAACAGTTTTTGATGCAATTAACATTTGATTTGACTTCAAAACCATTTATTTACAAAAATATTTAAAGTAACTATTAGATAAAATAAGGCACATTAGGAAAAAATCACTTGATTTCCACAAATGAGCCTCTGGCTGTCCTTGTACCTTGTTCTTAGGTATGACTTGAAGTTTTCCTTTGCCTGACAATTTGTCTGAAAGGGAGTATTGCTATTTGAACAAAATAAGGACAGTCAGTGTTCATATTCGGTGGGGTTCAGTGTATCTGCAAAGTGCTTTGAGTTTCTCTTATTCATAGAGCTATACAAATTCTCTGAAAGGAATAAGGGGATAATTGTGATCCTATGATCATAGAAACCCATATCACACATGAGGAAGCAAGATGAGTATTTACAACAAAGCATTCGCAAGGATTCACACAATTCAGAACCAAGGTAAAAGGGTCTCGTGTCAGAAACAGCATTATTAGAAGGCAGATCATTACAGCTGTTGTTTAATTAATTCTTTGCTGTGAGAAGAAACGCCATTGACACTTCATTATTTTGATACTGAAACCACAATTGAGAGCTTTCAAACTGTGTCTCTGAAACCACAAATAGATCCCTCAATTCATTGTGAAGGGGGCTTCTATCTTCTATTGAAAAGCCCTGTCCACACGGGACGTCCTTGTAACTCTCGCTTGATGGAGTTCCATACTTTGTCCCTGCAGGTCTGTCTGTGCTTGTGTGAACTGTGGGTCTACATTTTCAGAATTAACAAGCCGTATCTTTAGAATATGATGGGAAGTGCTCTGAAAAATGGATGACTGGAAATTGGTTGAAATCATTTTATTCAGACAAAAATTGCACTTACCACGGGGATAAAAGATGCATAAACCGTAATTTTATAGAAAACAAGCTCCGAACCAAAGCTTTTGTTATTTTTGTTCTCTCTCTTTAAGTATTTGATGCAGGTCCGTGCTAAAGGGACAGTGAGCTTCCCGGCAATCTTTCCCTAAAAGAGGTCTAGTGAAGGCCAAGAAAGTGATTTAAGAACTATACATTTATTTTCTTATGGTCACTTTCTTTTTTGCCACGTGTGTTTAGAAAGGTAAAATAGTCACTTAGCTTTTCTTTTTTATGTGTTAGCCTTTAGCTGCATTTTGTCACACAGAAAAATGACTCGATGCATAAAGTATTCTTTCCCCATATTTATATCTTCGCTTCAACTTCTTTCTGTCTGATAACGTTCTTTAGTGAGAAATTGTTTTGCAACTGCTAGAAATAAATGATACCAGCTGTCATGGTTCTCTTACACTCAAGAGCCCAAGACAGGAAGATTGCAAGTTCAGAGGTAAGTCTGAGCCATATGCCTTTTCTCAATAAACTAATAAATAAATACATTACATAAAGTATGGCCCTAAGGAAGCCATGGATACTATAATAAATGACAATAAGAATGAAATAATCATAATTAATATTATTGTTAATTATTTTATTTATTGATGATATTATTAATTAAAGATATTAGAATATATTGTTAGTAATTCAAGCCAGAAATATATTTTAGTTTTCATTTTATAGTCATTGTCTGATAATTGGGTGTAGTGCTATTAAGTAGCAGAATGGTTTTATCAACAAACTAAATTAAGCAAATCAAGTTACTTCGTGACATTTTTGTAAATGATTTTTACTAAAAGGTTCAGAATTTCCTGTTGAACAGGTTGACGAATGATCTCAAATGTGTCTGTCCTTGAACAAAGTTGTCAGACACAGTCCTTGGAGTATTTCTGTATGAATGCTGGAAGAGGTTGCTTTCAGAACCTTGAGTTGGTGGCAAGGTACTGATACTTGGGACTCACCATCCTCTGAGGGTACAACTTCTGCTGCTGCTGCCAACTTAAACTTCATTCCAGCACTCAGTTCTCAAAATGTGGGGGAATAGACAAAGTGCATACACTCCTTCAGGAGAGACAAGGCTGCTGGTAATCACCACCTCTCAAATTCATGGTCTTTCTTTTTCTTTAATTTTATTATCATCATACGTGTAAATAAATACAATCTGCTCAGTCCATTTAGTGTTGATCGTATGTATCTATTTTTAGGGATGACCACTGAGTTTTGGATAACCAATTAGGGGCTTTATCCCTGAGGAAGATTGATTCTCTCTCAGCAGTTTTTAACTGCCTGTAGATCTTCAACTGGGGGTGGAACCCTGGGAGATTTTCCTATTCACATTGACATGTTAACTAGTGTTGTTATTATTCGAGTCTTGCTTAGGCAACCACGTTGCTGAGATTTTACAGGTATAGCTTTACATTCATACACAGAAGACACACCTAAGATTAAGGTGTAAGATTAACCTCAGATGTCCTGGTCCTCTGGCTCTTAGGCTCTTTCTGGCCCTCTTCCATGATGTTCCTTGAGTCATAAGAGTAGGGTTGTGTTGTAGATGTATTGATTGGGCCTTGATACGCCCACAGCCAGTTGTTTTCTGCATTTAGAACAACTGTGGTCTTCTGTCTGCTGCAAAGAGAAGTTTCTTTGTTGAAGGATGAGAGCTGCACTTATCTGTGGGAATAAATATTAAGAATGCAATTTCTTAAAACCAAAAGGCTTCTGTCCAGCAGATCACACTATCATTCAATGGCACAGCTTGCAGAATGAGAAAACTGTATTTCCCACCATACACAGGGCAGACAATTCATATCAATTAATATATTCCAGTGTCTGGAATACATGAAAAACTTAAAAAGTGAACACCAAGAAAACAGAAGAATTCACTGAAAATGAGCTATAGAATGGAGCCGAGTATTCTGAAAAGAAGAAAAAAAATAGCTAAGAAATATTTTTTAAATGTTCTAATTTTGATTTTTAGAATCCAAAAATCCAAGAGAGGTATATCAAGTCCTTCATTCACCTAAAATAGCACATTTTGTATAGAATTCATCATTGAACTCTTAGATATTAGCAGGTTCAATGTGTGTATTTTTAATTGACTGAAAAAGGTGTCATATATATTGAGTGAAAGTGCTCTAGCCACTAATAAAATAGAGAGAAGAATCTTCCCCTTGACCTCGGTGTGACAGGATCATCAGGAGCCCTGAGGAGACACCAGAACATGATAAGTAATTATTTACAGAAAAATATTTTAATGTAAAACACATGAAAATATTGTTTGAGTCAGATACAGTTTAGCCTTTGCATGAATAATTTTTTAATGCTAGTTCATCAGACTTTTAATTCTAACCAGACTCTTATTTAAAAAATTAAACTGATGTTAGTTACTTATCACAATTCTTATGCTGGAGTTATGATAGGCTGTTTCAGCCATAGAGTTTTCCAGGCCAAGATCACTAGCATATGCTTTGGGGAACACAGATTTGGGATTTTTGCTAGAGTATTTGCTGAGGTGCTTGAGGATATAAAGAACAAAAGCAAAAACAAAACAAAACCTTAGGAAAAAAATTCTGTAGCTGCTTACGGAGCAAAGATATAAAGGTTGGTTTCTTCAAATAATAGAATAAAAAATCCCAACATTTCTGGATATTGTTAAGTGATTGACAAGTAAGTGCTCAACCATTTCCAGGTATCAAGGGCAAGACACACACTATCGAAGAGTCTGTTAAGGGACATCTAGGTTGTTTCTGATTTCTGGCCATTATGAGTAGAGCAGCAAGTGTCCTTATGGTAAGATGAACATCCTTTGGGCGTATACTCAAGAGTGGTATAGCTGGGTCTTTAGGCAGATCAATTCTCCTCTTCCTGAGGAACCACCATTTGGTTTCCAAAGTGGCTGTGCAAGTTTGCACTCCCGCCAGCACTCTTTCCTGCTCCACATCCTCGCCAGCATGAGTGGTCACTTGTTTTATTTTCTTAGTTGCTCTGATTGGTGTAAGATGACAGTAGTTTTGATTGGCATTGCCCTGATGACTAAAAGTTGTTTCTCAGCCATTTGCATTTCCTCTTTTGAGAGTTTTCTGTTTAGATCTGTACCCCAATTCTGATTGGGTTATTTGTGTCTATTTTTATATCTAGTTTTTTGAGATATTTATGTATAGCTTGGACATTAGCCCTCTCTCAAATATGTAGTTGGTAAAAAGTCTTTTCCCATTTTGTAGACTACAGCTTTGTCTGAATGACAGTGTCCGTTGCCCTACCGAAGCTTTTTTAGTTACATGAGGGCCCATTTATTAATATTTGATCTTAGTGCCTGTGCTAATAACATTCTGTTCAGGAAGTCTTGAATGGAACTAGGAAAAAATCATCCTGAGTGAGATAACCCAGACCCAGAAAGGCAAATATGATATGCGCCATGTAATATGATATGTAATATGTGGCTATTAGCTGTTCAGTCAAGGAGATCCAAGCTACAATCTGTAGAACCACAGAGGTTAGGTATAAAGTAAGGGTCTGGGGAGGAGTGCAGATAAATCTTTATAGGAAAAGGAAATAGAATAGATAATTGTGAGTGGATGGGGGGGTCTGGAATGGGAGGATCAATGGAGAGGAGGAGGGAATAGGGGGATAAGGGAGGGAAAATGGGGAGAAACAGCTGAGATTAAGGGCCATTTCAGGGGTAGTTTGGAAATCTAATACAATAGAAGCTTTCTAAAATATACACATATATGAAGGTGGTCTAAAGGAAATAGCCAAATCATGAGAGAGACAGTCCTAACTGGAATTTTTTTTGTCATAGAAATGAAGCTTCCAGTACTGGGATTGGGTTATATCTAATTGAGTTGTTGGCCAAAGGGTCCCATGGAAACCCCCAAATGGCCCAGGTTGTTGCCAATTCTATAGGCTGCTCTCCATAAACTAACAGCAAGGCCCCATTGCTGAAGACAACACCTGCACAACTCATTGAATGCAGAGAAGTCAAGCTGGTGCCAACATAGAGCCTTCATCCCCTACAGGCTAGTGTTCTTGGTGCAGGAAGGCACTCTGCATGCTACCAAAAGAGAAATGTAGACACCACTTCATGACAAACCCTTCGATCTACAATGGTGTCCTGCCTGCAAGATAAGCTAGTATAATGATAGCACAAAGTTTGTGGGTATAACCAACCAATATCTGGTTTGACTTAGGGTTCACTTTATCACATGGAACCCATAACTGACACAGCTTGGGTGACCAAGAACATGAGACTAGATAGCCCAGTGACCTAAGGTAAAACCAAATATTACTATTCTTAAAAAAAAAGAAAAGAAAATAAAAAAAAAAAGAAAAGACTCCCAATGTCCAAGGACATTCTGCTACACTCAAAGATCAGTGCCTTGCTCAACCATCACCAGAGAAGCTTTCTCCTGCATCAGATGGGAACAAATACAGAGATCCACAGCCAGATATTATACAGAGGGCGAGAGACCTTGGAACACTCATCCCCAAATGGGATGTCTCTATCAAATATCTCCACACAGTGCTCAGGGGACCCCAAGGAAGAGGAGGCAGAAAGAGTGTAAGAGCCAGAGGGGATGGAGGACACCAAGAAAACAAGGCCCTCTAAATCAACATGACTAATGCACATATGAACTCATAGAGACTAGCAGCTTGCACAGGGCCTGCACAGGTCTGCACCAGATGGGGTCTTACAGACGAAAGGAAAAGCAGACACATGTCCTCATCCAAAACCCAGAAGCAATCCCAGTTGATAACATCACCTCCAAATGAAAACTTAGTGTACTCCAGTGGAATCTCCCTGGGAAAACAGAGTACTCTTTAGGGTAGGCTGCATGCCCAGCAGTGCATTGCCAACAGAAAATGAACTCAACCACACTTTTGGAAGTTCCTTGACTTGTAATGTCATGTTAGGGCTTTCCCTTTTTCTTTTCCATTTTATCTTATTATTTTTAAATTTACTTTATATTTTATATTCTTCTCTTTTTAGTGCCTTTATGGGATTCCTGAGTGTGCGAATGAATGGTCTCCATTTCTCGTACAGTCTCCTGGGCTCTTTTCCTTCTGTTCGTTTGGTTTGGCCTATTCTGTGCTAGTTTTTGTTTTATCTTATTATATTTTATTTTATTATTGTCCCATAGATGCTCTTTGTTTTCTAACGAGAGACAGGGAGTGGACCCGGGTGGGAGGGGAGGTGGAGAGGAGCTGTAAGGAGTAGAGGGGAAACCATATCAGTACATGTTATGTAAGGGAAAAAAAACTATTTTCAATAAAAGGGAAAAAATCATAAAAGTTGATATTGAAAGCATGCCTCTGAAGAAGAGGTAGACAAAATAGTAAAACCCGTGTGCTAAGAGGATCCTCATCCCCTCAGTGCGAACTTGTCTCAGATTTCAGGAACCAGAATGTCTTTTCCTGCACAAATCCAACAGAAGCCCATCATCCAGGGCCTCTGTGTCCATCCCTGGCTTTGAGATTATAACCTGTTTGCTGGCTGTCCGACAGCGTCTATATGCCGAACATCACACATTTTCAAAGGAGGCAGAATATCTCAAATTAGAAGGTGAGACGTCTTTTCCTGCTCATGTTACTTTGAGTCCATGTATTTGGAAATGGCCAACTCTTGTCGTTTCTGAAGGCCTGTCGGAGAGGGCTAAGCACACAAGTACAAAGGTTTTGTCTCCTTCTCGTCAGAGGTTGTTATGTCCAACTGAACCCCTGGGAGTTTGGGCTTCAGCGTGTTTATTGTGCATTCTTTACTTGGACAAATGCAAACACTCAGATAGGAAAACAGCCGCTCTTTCCTTTTAGCAGGTCTGTAAGTACCACACAAATTGCACCCCAAATGCCTTCAGGTGTGGAGAGAAGGCGTCTCCCTTTGTGTGACTGGGAGGCCAGTAATCAGCTTGAAGCTGGAGGGAGAGTGGCCAGACTTCCTCTTCTGATCAGACAGAGATAAGAGTGAAACCCTACCTGTCGGCCTTTGCCCGTGGTCCTCACACAAAATGACAACCTTAATGGACTGTGGTAAGCTCAGTTAACTTAGAGGCGAAGGAAACCTTAACAATGACACTTCCCAAACAGAAACCTTAAGGCAAATGCCAGAGTACATACTAATTGAACGAAAGGGATATTGGTCCTTACACAGACACACACAGACACACAGACACACACAGACACACACACATACAGACAGACAGACAGACAGACAGACACAGAGACAGACACAGAAAGACAGAGACAGGCAGACTGACAGACACACAGAGAGAGACAAGTAGGCATAGAGAGACAGACAGACAGAATTAGAGGAGACAGAGAGACAGACAGGGAGAGAAACAAACAGAGGAGACACTGAGAGAGAGAGGTTTAGACTTTAATTTAGTTAGGTCTAAAGATAATCAGTCCACTGGTGGAGGAGTGTGGAGCACGTACCTATGCATGTACTTATAAGTGGTGACTTCCTTAATGAGAACATGTCTGTAGGCAACACTCAGAGCTCACATGTGAGAGAGGCGGTCTTGAAGCTGGTGTCAGATGGCTAACAGGGAGAGTCATATGGCCACTGCACTGGCTGCCCTGGGCCTTGCTGAAATATTGTCACTGAAGAGTAGTATCCCCACAGAAAGCTTTCATGGTCTCACACTCCCAATCCCACACTGGAAATGGAATACTTCTGCGCTTTCACGGAGCACATGAAAGGGGTAGAAGAGAGGACGGAGCTTTGTGATCCTTTAAAACAAGCTCCCAAGTGCTTTGCATCCTTTGAAAGCTCTCAGTGTTTCCTCTCAGCCGAGCCGCACTCTGGGGTACATTAACTTAGCTCTCCTAGTGCATTTCGCCTGCTGCCGGGTTGAGATGCCCACACTCGTGGGCCCTTTCTATCCAACAACCTCGCTCTCCAGCCCAGCAACAGTGTGTGGGGCAGTGGAAGGGAGCACTCAGTGTGGACAGACAATAGGCCCATAGGCCGCCTCGTTCTGTGCGCTGCTTTTCCGTAGATTTGTGTTCCGAGAAGGTCTCTTTCCTTTCTGGCCTTTGATGTCTACAGATCAATATATCAGATGACTTGCCTTTTCATGGCACTCATCTGTAATGTTCAAATTCTGTTTTGGCAAAGCAGTTCCAATAGGCAGTATTTATATTTGCAATCCTCCCTTTTGCCGTCTGACTGAGTCTTTACATTCTTTCGTAGATAAAGAGTCCTAAGGTCTATCATCTTTTTTTTTTTTTTTTTTTTTTTTTAGCAAGCACAACCTGTTCACATGTAATTTGGCATTTTAACTGCACATAGTCTGGCTTCCAGGTATTCCCGATAACACAGTCCTGGTTTCTTAGTGTAGCTTCATCCAGCTCAAATTTTATGATTTGCTTTCTAGAGTTGTTTCCGCTGGTCAGAGTGTTTTGATAAAAAGCTTGTGACAGTTTTGAATGAAGATGTAAAACGCTTCAAGCGGCATACCTCGCCTTGGTTACTCACATGAAAGGAGATCGGAGCTGAACAGTGTTCAGGACACGTACGGTCCTACCTGTTTTTCTGCAAGGGCTCTGCTTTGCTAAGATTTGGCCTAGAGAGGGAAGGTGAGCACTGAAGCTGAATCTCTAGTCTAGCCAGCAGCAGAGTGGGGGAGAGTTCACTGAACAGCAGTTTAAGAGAGGATAATTATTATTATGCATTAGTTATGTTTTGGTTGCTGGGATAAAGCACCATGACCAAGGCAACTTACAGAAGGAAGGGTTTATTTTGGCTTAACGGTTCCAGGGCGTTAGAATCTGTAATGGCACTGGGTGCTGGACCGGATGTGGCATTATTCTCATAGCATTTCCCCTTCCTAGTCACGAAGTCCAGGGGCAGTTGGTTGCTGGGCAAGCTGGCAACGCAGCTCTGTCAACTATGAAGAGCCCAGGCAATTTTCTTCCTGTCATTCTCAGTGTGTCGGTAATGTCTCTCTTGTCACAAAAAAACCTTGTGAGGTCCAAACATGAAGTCTTCTGAGTCTCCATCCCCGCTGGCCGATACCCCTTCTGTGTTTAGAGAACTAACTTCTTCTTCTTCTACTGTTCTTAAGAGTAGAAGTGGAGGCTGGAGAGATGGCTCAGCAATGAGGAGCGCTGGCTGCTCTTCCAGAGGTCCTGAGTTCAAGTCCCAGCAACCACATGGTGGCTCACAACCATCTGTAATGAGACCTGGTGCCCTCTTCTGGTGTGCAGGCATACATGCAGACAGAACACTGTATTACCCGCTCCCCCCACCCACCCACAAAAGTGTACAAGTGTCTACTTCACAGAATCATGAGTTTCTTACTGGCATCAGCTTGCCCATGTCTGTGTATCCCCACTGCCTTTGCATCAGACATTCAATAAATGTGCATTGTCAAATGTTTTAAATTGTTTAACGCAAACACTGCTATAATTCCATCGTCTTTCAAAGTCTCCTAATGAACTTATCTCTCAGTAAAAGGAACTGATCTCATTCTTACTGCATGGATTTTTCTCTGAGGGGTACATCACTGCTGGGTTGGAATACAGCTTGCGGATTTGGAATTCCAAAAAGTTCAAAGTAAACAGAACACAACAATTGAAGCCATTTAAAACAAACAATATTGCAGACATGCTCGCCCTCACAACAAAGTCAAGTGCTGGAGGAACCCTTCAGGAAGGTGTTGGTTTCCTCCCATTCTTCTCATTCCTGGAAGCTTTAAGCACTGAAACCAAGGGCTGCTCTCTTGTGTCCCTTTTAAGCCATTCAGCTAATCTGTTCACATTCAAAGGATATTGAGCCCACACAAAGCAAAAACAACTTGTGATTTCTAATATATAGCGATATGCAGGCGGGCGTATTAATGCTGGAAGGGCAGCAATAGCTGTCGCCTGAGTTCATTTCTGCAGCTCCTTAAGTAAAGTAGCTGTCAGAGCAAAGGGATGACAGCCAGCCATGGAGCCGGGGCTTTGGTGCCAGGAGCAAGATATCAGCTTCCTCCTGCATTGCCTCTGTCCGGACGGACTTTCCTGCCTGCGAAAAAAGGAAGCATTGGCATCCACAGCAATTATAGAGTTAGATCTTTCTGCTTGGTTGCTTTGATCCAGCTGTCTCCACCTCTTTCATTTTACTTTTCTTGGTTTCTGCAAACTTTTTCCCGGAATCCCGGTCCCAAGATTCTTCTGTCTTACCATTAATGACTATACACAGAAATAGCTGCTTAAAGTTGCAGCCCTGTGAGATCAGACCTTCTAGTCTCCGTTGATCATTTGTACTCCTTTCTGATTCGATGCTATCAGACAGGGAGGCTATTTTAAATCGGTCAAGAAAAATCTGAGCTCTCACTTGACTTTTCCTATTAAAAAACCTCTCAGTTTTTCTCCCTTGTAAACTGGAGATGGGTTTGCCTGGCATACAAAGAAATTACTACAATAAGCATTTAGAATACTTGCTCATGGACTGAGAAGCTCAAGGAACACTATCTAGCAGTGGGTGATTTTAAGATACAGTGAATGCTCCTTTGGTTTATATGTCTAATTGACTACAATACCACAGTGAGGCCTCCCTGTATTAGCACTGACTAGGTTTTCATTTCTGTCCTACCTGAAAATTTAGAATAATGTTAACAAGAATTGGAAAATAAATTTTTCTAACTTTCTCTACAATTTCAAGATCCATATAGCTTATAGTAATTGTAAATTATTATTGTATTTCCAAAGCACTAGGAATGATTAATTTTGAAAATGACCAGTAGGATATTATAAGATCTTATGACAATTTACACGTGTTATACTACAGAGATGTCTGTGTCTGCTAACTGGCTTCATTCGATTAATTATGTCTTTTAAAAGAATGCTAAGCTTGGTTACTAACAGTTAAGGATGCATTTGTTTGACACCAAGTGTCTTATTTGAATCATAGCGGATGGACTGCCTTAATCGCTGAAACACTGTCATTTGGGATTTTTGTAAAATTAGGAATTAATAGATGATTGGACTGCAAGAAGCTCAAGGGTTGATATTTCTATCTTCATTGTACTTCATTCTCCAAACTTCCTGTTGGGATAAGCCATCAGCAGTCAATCAGCACCGTGACTCCACCCCTCCCTCTGCCTGTTTTCTGAGACCATGAAGACAGAGAATAGGAAAGGAAAGTATAGGCAGAGGCCCCACTAAGCTTGACCAGTTTTAGCATTAGGATGGACTGTGGTTCTCAGAGATGAGTACAGGCTGTGAGTAACAGGAACTACAGATCCAATGTGCATCTGTTTACATGTTTTCCAGTCAGGGAGTGAAATGAGAAATCTGTGTTCACCTCCATGTGGCTATTTGATGAAGCATGGGCAGGCTGCCAACTGTGTCTCCCAATCCTACAACGTCTTCCCTATGGATAGTTCATGACTTTAAAAATGGATGGATCATTAGTTTTAATTTTAAGTGGCAACACTGTTTTTTTTCCCTTTTGTATATTAATGAGTGTTTTGTTGGAAACTCCAAGATTCCTATTCAGATGTCATTGGAAACTATAAGTGGAAATGTGGATTTTTAGCATCACTTTTATTGCCTATCAAACAACCCCTGGAAAACAGATGAAAAAGCATACCTTGTAAAAATAAATGTAAAGACTAGATAATGATCTACAGTAGCAAGGTATCTCTTCGACATCCTCACATTTTTAGTGAGTGATGTGTTTGTGTGCATCAGTTGGCACATGTGTGTGTGTGTGCCTGTATGTGTGTGTGTGTGTGTGTGTGTGTGTGTGTGTGTGTGTGTAAGTGTGCTCATTGGACAGCCTTTACAGTCACACTTGTTTTTCCTCAGTGGAGAGATGTGCAGTCATGCATCTACATGTTTGTCGGGAAGCTGCCAAGTGCTCCATTCACTGAGATTGTTTACTAAATACGCTGCTTCACAGAAAATCAAACAATCCTATGCTTCCTTTTTAAAAAGTGGCTATGTTGCAAAATCACAAGTAACTGAGGAAAATGAATTCTCTCTACAGTAAGTGGGCAAAATTCAGCCACAAAATTTCCTTTTTTAATAAAGGAAATTCTAAGGGACAGCATCAATATTTTTTCTCAAAAAGAATAAATTATCAAAATGCAAGAAGATCTGGATTCAGTTCTCATCATCCCTAACTCAAGTTTCAGGTATTAGGTAAACATGTAGTATATATGTGTATACATATATACAGGCAAAACACTTATGTATAAAATACAATGAATAAATATTCTTAAAGCAAAAAAAAATCTTTTATTGTGAAATTTTTGCTATGAGCAAAATCTTAAATAAAGGAACTTGTAAATTCAATTAGTATAGAAATACTGCCCGGCGGTGGTGGTGCACTCCTTTAAACCCAGCACTCGGGAGGCAGAGGCAGGCAGATCTCTGTGAGTTTGAGGTCAGCCTGGTCTACAGAGTAAGATCCAGGACAGGCTCTTCAAAGCTACACAGAGAAACTCTGTCTCTAAAAATTAAAAAAAGTAATTAAAAAAAAGAAAAAAAAAGAAAAAAGAAATATCAAATCTTGAGCTTCTTCCAGTACAAATATCTATTAATCCCTAATATTACAAAAATTCCAAACCACAGAATGACAGCAGCTAAGACAGTTCTCTTGCTCTGAGTCAAATGAAAACACTTGGTGCCAAAGAACTGCATCCTTAACACTTTTAGCAACTGAACTTATCATTCTTTCAAAAGACATAGTTAATTGGGTGAACCAAGTTAGCTGTCTATATCTTTGTGGTAATACATGTGTAAATTGTCATAAAATCTTATAAAATTCTACCAGGAGTTTCCAAAATGAAGCCCTGTTAGTGTTTTGGAAATACAGTTTTCAACATGTTCACTATGGTCAGAACTCTCCCCTTGGTTTGGAGGAGAATTCATAATTAAACGAGGACTCTCCAGAGTTTCGGAGGATTATAGAGCACTGACTTGGAGCTGTCAGCTGTGAACTCAGAATGCTCCTGCATTAGTTGGGGTGGAGGCTAGCAGAGTCCTAAGGAAAGCCGAAGTTTCCCTTCAGCAGCAGAAAGTGGTACACCTGGGAATATTGGTTCAATCAAGTTGGCACCTCAAATCGCCCATCACACCACCCCAAGAACATGGTTGAGGGCAAGTGTTTGTGTGTAGTGTGGTATGCTGAAGGTTTGTAATTATCACATGTTAATAGCATGGGTGGCAGATTTTGAGTATGCTAATGATATCAAATAAAATAATCAGTAAATATACATACACAATTTTAGGTATGTAATATAGGTCAACATATATATTCAAAGAGTGCCATGATGTGATTACTTAGATTTTTCTTCTTATCTTTTTTATATTTAGTATAATAAATATGTTACTATTGTTACCATTGAACAAAGTGAATTAAAATGATACCGTTCTAGTCATTGCTATGATACTCTTTTTTTTTTAACCCTTTTTCAGTCTTTTAAAGTGTAATGACCATGGACTAAGTGGATAGGCAGCCTTAATCAGAAAAAGCTTTTCTTTGCGGTGAATGCAGAGATGTATGGCTGTTCAAGGCTTCTAGGGTAAGTGACAGTTCAGTGCTCAGCCTTAAACTGAGTATTTATACCACTCCCTCTAAAGCTCAGGGATCACTTTGGAAGATGGCTTGGATAGACTGGAAGAGCCAGAGGATAGGAAGAAGAGCTGGGCAATGCTTTTGGCATGGGATAGCAAAGACAATTATGACTTCGTAGCAGTCCTAGCTGCCTGCAGTGGGCCTACATAAGACTAGGCCAGCCAACAGTTACTCATGGGTTAGGGTTGAGCTCAGGTTGCCTAAATCCCCCAAACCCTCACCATCCCGACTTCCGATGGAGCCTGAGGGAGGGGCAGTCATTGTTTAAAGTATTGTACCCATCAAAGGTCCAATGCATAGTTTCAAACACATGCCCACATAGATGAGATGAATGTGAGAAAGGGACTTGAAGGGAGGAGGGGGATCGCAATGGTAGGAGATTGAAGAGTGTAGGGGCTACAATAATCAGAGTGCTCCTCACACATGTACAATACTGCGAAAGAACAAACTCAACGAAGGTTATTAGAAAGATCAGTGTTGCTGGGGTCCAAGCGCAGAGAGCTTACTGACCATGTGCTAAGGCCTGGCTTTGATTTCCAGTACTGCATAGCAGCAGGGAAACCCATGGCAGACATGGCGTATTGCTGCTTTCTGAGACATGAGTAACAGAGTGCTTGAATACTGACCTGGACTCGCAGCTTCTGCTTGCGTTCACGGAACTGTGCTAGACTAGCTTAATAACTTGAAGATAGCATAAAAATCACAGACTATTTCAATTGGAAAGGGGACTTCTCCTGAAATAACAAGGATTTGATCCAGTACTTGGGCAAAGCTCCACCCTCCAATTGAATGTTATCACCAGGTGAAGAAGAAAGTGAGAGAGGCATATCACTGATGTACTAACACACACACACACACACACACACACAGAGCTCAAAATGTATCTGAAGGAAACATTGTAGTATTCAGTATACGAATTTAGCAAACAGATTAGACAGGGGTAATAATAAACCCTAACAATTCCAAAAAAAGTTCACAACTCGCTACTACTGAATTGCTTATGCAGTGACTCAATGCTTCAATTATTTTTAAATATCTTCTCATTTGTGCTGAAAAATCCAAGCCAAAAGATGTCATCTTTTTTTGTGTGTGCAGCATTTGTACATAATGCCACCAATGGAAGGCATGCTTAATTCTTCACACTTCAAAGAAATGACCTTTAAGCCACACTCAGGGAAAGTAAGCTAAAATCTGTGGGGCATTCCAGTTACCAAGGACACTTATAATCATTTCCTTAATTGTCCTTGACAATCTTATCATTAAAGATGTGGGGCATTAATTAATGAGGGAACATCTATTCCTGGAAAAAATAGGCCTTGCAGTCACAATAGAGAGCTTATTCTTTGCACATTCTTTGTGAGCACTGTTTCTACAGTGTGGGTCATCCATGTTGCACGCGTTGCCTGGATGGCATGTAAACATTTGGAGCACTCAATTGTATGAGAATTGGATTGAATAAAATCAATGCTGATGATGCCTCAAATATGTTCAAACCAATGTTCCCTAAAGAAGCTTTTATGCTGAGATTAGTATCAGTGTTTAATTGACAGCCTCTTCACTTGGTTAATTACTTGGTCTATTGTGTCAGAGAGAAGGGGAGAAGGACAAAAGCATTTGTGTGATGAATAGCTGCCGATAAGGGAATCGAGAAAGAGAAAGCTGAACACCCTGCTACAGAATACCAGCTCACACGAAGTCTTCCTTCCCGTGCACCGTCATTTTCTTGGCTGACTGTCCTTAGGAAAATGGAAGTGGTTGAAATGGACCCTTTATTTCAAAACACAAGTTCGAACCTTTGTGTTTGTGATAACACAGAGGACAAACTCTGAGGCAGACCCCTTGCCTTTCTGTAGCATTTGCTACAGATACAAAGGTTCAGAAAGTGAGATTGGAAATAAAATTAATTAATTTAAACTTCAGTGTAAATTAAACCCTTTTTATTGGAGTAAAAAATTGGAATACCATGGAAACACATACACATATTTATTCTTTATTCTTCGGATTTCTAACAACACGTACCAGTTATTTTCTAGATGTTTAAAAGCAAGAACAGTAACATCATCACTATTCATTCTGCCATAGCACAATGATTTCTAAAGATATTAAATATATAAATGGACTCAGAGTGGAAGTTAGTTTTCACTCATCTCCTTCTGTGTCGGACTCACTAGTAAGATGTCTAAATTAGTTCCTAATGGTCAGTCCATGCTCCAGTGCCCATCTTTGGGGAACTCATTTGGCTGCTTGGCTTCATGTGTTACCTATATGCTAATGAGTCTCATGTTTGTATTTCCGATCTGTTATGTTTCCGGAACACCACTGTGATGTCTAGTGATCATTTGATTCTTAACGTGTTAAAACATGGTTCTGGTTGCCATAATCCCCATTTCTCCCACAGTCCTCCCTTATACAGACTGTCAGTCCTTCATCTGAAATGGATTCCAGAGGCCCTGTGAGTGTATTTAATCTGTCACTTCTGCTGTTCATGCTTTCATATTCATTGTTTCTTATTGCACATCATTTAAATCTCCTTACTGGATCCTCTCTCCCATTTCCCTCTTTTATTCTGTGTTGTTGCCTTTTATTTTTTTAAGTCTAAGCACTTTGCATCAACTCTTTCATTTTCATCTTTATCAAAATATTCTGCACTGCCATGAACACATCCATTTTACACCTATATATTATTATACCCATAAATATCCCAAGGATCAGAGAGATTAAAGCATAAGAAGAAAAACTAAATCAACTTCTCTGATTATCAGGTCTATTATTTTTTCTATTAAACCAATATATGTGAAATGTTTGGGTTTTTTTATTCTTTTTTGGGGGGAGGGGGGCACCACCCAGTGTAGCATGAATCTAAAGAGTTCTTATTAATAAAATCAAACCTGAGGCCAGTTATTGGGGTGAAATGCTGGATGGTCAGAGAAGTAGAATAAGCCACAGCTACCTCACCTCGCCGGATCCTCAGCTGGTCTTGTTTCCTCAGACTGGAGGCCTCTGAGTCCTCATCCAGAATGGGTCTTAGCTGAACTGTGCTGCTAGAAGCCTGAACGCTTAACCAGCCAAATGCTTAACCAGCCAAATGCTTCTAATTTCTGGTCCTCACGCCTTATATACCCTTCTGCTTTCTACCACCACTTCCTGGGATTAAAGGCTGGCTTTCCCGGATTAAAGGCGTGTGTCACCAAGCTTGGCTGTTTCCAATGTGGCCTTGAACTCACAGAGATCCAGAGGGATTTCTATCTCTGGAATGCTAGGATTAAAGGTGTGAGTGCCACCATTTTCTAGCCTCTGTATCTAGTGACTGTCTGGTCTCTGACCCTTGATAAATTTATTAGGGTACACAATATTTTGGGGAATACAATGCCACCACAACCCAGCTCCCAAATAAATCATTCATGGAGGCTTATTATTACTTATGAATGCCTGGCCTTAGCTTGGCTTAGTTTTTTGCCAGCTTTCCTAAATTTTAATTATCCCATTTATCTTTTGCCTCTGGGTTTTTTCCGTTCTCTTACTCCTATAAATCTTACTCTTTCTCCGTGGCTTTCTGTGTAGCTGGGTGACTGGTACCCGGAGTCCTCCTCCTTCTCTGGCTACTAGATCCCTTGTTCCTTCTCCCAGATTCCTCCTTCTCTATATAATATCTTTGTCTACCAGCCCCACCCATCCTTTCTCCTGCCTTGCTATTGGCTCTTCAGTTCTTTATTAGACCATCAGGTGTTTTAGACAGGCAAAGTAACACAGCTTCATCGAGTTAAACAAATGCAACATAAACAAAAGTAACACACCTTAAAATAATATTCTACTGTGTGTGTGTTTCATTGAGGACATTAACCACTTATTAACTAAATGAAAATATTAAGTTTTCTGTCAGCAAAGAGACTTTGTGCTTCAGAGGTGATAACTGGCTTTGTCACAGACAGAGCTTGAATGCAGATGATGACTTTAGTCTTTAGTCCAGACTCCAGCTGCATGTGGACTGGAAGCCAAATAACCCCTTGTCTTTTGTGGAGAGATCAAAAGGAGCCTCTGACAGTGAACCAAAGAAGGGCAGAGGGAAAAGTGTGAGTCGGCCTTAGCAGCCACAACTCCATCTGTACCACAGAGGCCCATTCAAATGAGCTTATGAGTTTTTACGAAAGAGATCACCAGCAAACCTGATTGCCAAGGAACTGCGTGAGGTTGACTGATTGACAGTACAGCCCAGACCAAGCAATTCTTATGGTTTCCCCCAACTTATATTGTATATTTATTTGCTTAAAACAGATATTTATCTACTTGAAAGAGTACCAAAGTAAGTAGCTAATACAAGAAGAAAAATGTAGAGGGAGTAAAAGGTTGAAAATTTTTGGTAGTGAGCAAATCACATGCCAATTCTATAATTACTTTAAATTATGACTCAAATATTTTAATTAGATGTTAGTTAATTGGACCATAATTGCATGACCTACTTTATGAATTTGAACCCTTGTTACTTAGCAGCTACATACACCCATGCATGAACACACATGTATATCAACTGAACATATATTTAAAATTCATAACTTGAAGTCTAGAATTCTCATGCCTTATCCATCCCTCAACCCTCACAAATCAGCTGTTTTAAATGAATTTAAAACTATTCATGTCAGATACATCAGTGACTGATGTCAAATCTACCTTGTAGCTTAAGTTTTCCTGCCTGGCCCACGGTCAGGACAAATCTCTTTCACCTGCCAGTCCCACAGCCGCTCAGACCCAACCAAGTAAACACAGAGACTTATATCGCTTTCAAACTGTATGGCCGTGGCAGGCTTCTTGCTATCTACTTTTTCTATCTTAATTTAATCCATTTCTATAATTCTGTTCCTTGCCACATGGCTCGTGGCTTACCGGCATCTTTACATGCTGCTTGTCCTGGCGGTGGCTGGCAGCGTCTGGCAGCGTCTCCTTCCACCTTCCTGCTCTTTTTATTCTCTCTGTTAGTCCCGCCTATACTTCCTGCCTAGCCACTGGCCAATCAGTGTTTTATTAGCAACACATTTGCCATACAGAACATCCCACAGCACTACCTGACTCTTTTTGTCTTCTTCTACTTGACTTCCTTATAGTATTTATACAACTGGCTAGTTCTTTTCTCAAAAATCTGCCTTTTGCAATTCCTAGAAAACCACATGCACTTTTGACTTTAAGTGTTGTGTGACAAGGCATGTTGGTACCTGTCTTTGTTAAAGCTAATACCTGAGCATGTGTAACTTACAAAGACCAGGAAACTATTTGACAATTCTGGTGGATAAAAAGTTAAAGATAAAGGAATCAATAGGTTTGTTGTCTGGCAAGTGCTGAGTCTCTGACAAGACCCTATTCCTGAAGTCTGCATACACCTTGGATGAAAGATACAGAGAAATTAAGTGGGACCTGAGCTGGAAGCTTTCTCCCTACTGGCCAGCTTTCTCAGTGCCAGATAGTGTTATGCAGACTTCTGGGGAAGTAAAGGAATCAATGGTCTTACTAGTTTTGTGAATGACAAAACTTCCAGGAAAGATGTGCCCATTATTACAACAGTGGCATGATTATGATGGAGGTAACCAACTACATCTGGATTGGATTTAAAGAATACTCCACAAGAGTGAATCCACCCCTACTACCATAAATCTGGTTAACAACAAACACACAAATAAACAAACACCCCATGACTGAGAAGATCTTTTGGTCCTAGTGGTGAACTGATTCTTAGCTAAACAGGCACAGCCTTCTAAGTATCTGTTTTTATCCACAGACAAAAACTACCTTCAGCTTTAATAAGAAAAGCATCTTTTTCTAGTAAATGGAGGTGAAATGCAAAGACCCATAGCTGTACACAATGTTAATAAAAAAAAAAAGGTGGTAAAAGGCACAACTCTAAACAACCCACTTAAGAGTTGGGGAACGTTGGAGAAGAGGGGCTGGGAGAGTACATGGGAGCCAAAAGATTGGGAGAAAGGCTGTGAAATGCCATCTTCTAAGAACAACACAACCATGGCAATCATGGATTTATAAGAGCTGCACCGGGCACTGGGCCTACACACGTTGAGATCTCCAAACAGCCAGCTGTGGATGGGGAAGGGCTCATGGGGCCTACCACTTTCTGAACCATTAGCAATTAACAGAGCCAGGGGCAGGGGGCGGTGCATCATTTCTAGTTGTGCACAGATTGGTGAGCCCACCTGGCTCTAATGGATACTTCCAAGTCCTTGGTCATGAAGATGGCCTTAGTTTAACTCTGTGGAGCACATAAAAAAAAAAATCATGAATGTTTGAAAGAAATTTGTAGGAAGGAGGAGGAAGATAAGAGAGGGTATGTAAGGAGAATAGCCAGAATGTATTACATACATGTAAGACATTGTCAAAGAGCAAAAATTAATGATAAAAAAGAAAATGCACAAACTCATGGAATTCATATTAAATGATAGATGAGTCATTGAAAAAAATTTAAAAATAATTAAAATTCCTAGAACTAAATTATAACGAAAAAAAAAAATCAGAGAGAACTCAAACAACTTCATCATGTACCAAAGAGTTTAGAAAAAAAAAATCTCTGAGCATGGTGCATGAGTGTGTGTCTTCCTCTACTTTAGAGATTTATAATTTTCATTATAGAGGTATTTTACCTCATTTGGTTAGGTTGATTCCCACATACTTTAATTTTTGAGGCTGTTGTGAATGGTAGTGTCTAATGAACTCTTTCCACTTTCCTGAAAGTGTTGCCTATTTCTAGAAGTTTTCTGGTGGGCTTTGGGGGGGGTCTCATACATAGTATCAAATTATATGAAATGGGGATAATTGGACTCTCTTCCTATTTGTTTCCCTTTAGTTTCCTTCTCTTGTTCTTTTCCTCTAGATAGCACTTTCAGCTCTGTATTGAAAAGGAGTGGGGATAGTGGAAAGCTTTGTCTCTTTCCTAATTTTGATGGAATTGCTTCAGGTTTTACTCCATTTAGGATGATGCTGGTCATGGGTTCTTCATACACAGCCTTTATTATGTTGAGGTATGAGGTGTGCTATTTCAGACGACCCTTTTTTTTTTTTTCCTTTCAGACTTTTATACAAAGACTTGCTGGGTTTTGTCAAAGACTTTTTTGCATTCTTTGAGATGATCATGCAGTTTTTGCCTTTACGTGCATTTGTGTAAGTTTTTACATTTTTTTCATTTACATGTGTGAAACCATCCTTGCATCTCCAGGGTCAAGACTTGATTGTGGTGGACGACCTTTTTGATATATACCTACATTTGGTTTGCAGTATTTTATTGAGAAACTGTACAATTATGTTCATCAGGGATATTGGCCTGTAGTTTTCTTTCTTGTTGTGGTGGTGTTTTAGTATTAGAGTAATACTTGCTTCATAGAAGGAGTTCAGAGGTGATCTTTTTGTTTCCATTGAAAATAAAACAAGAAGTATTGGATAGAATTAATATTGCTAAAAGCACCATCATACCAAAAGAAATGTATAGATTCAGCGCAATCCCAATTAAAAACTCCATGACATTCTTCTAAGAAATATAAAACTCCATCCTAAAACTCATATGGATGCACAAAATACCCTGGATATCTAGAGCAATTCTGAGAAAAAATTACAATGCTGAAGGGATTATCATACCAGATTTCAAGCTACATTATAGAGATATAGTAATCAAAACAGCACAGTATAGTGGTATTCTATTTGTACTGAAATGTGATTTTATTTGTATGTTAATAAATAAAGTTGCCTAGAGGTCAGAGCTATTAGCAAGCTATAGCGAAAGCCAGGGCGGTGGTGGTCCACGCCTTTAATCCCAGCACTTGGTAAGGGGCG
>CABHPH010138542.1:34963-53274 GCA_902168325.1 Peromyscus nudipes | reverse complement strand
CTCCATAGCTTCTTTCTACATGATCAGTGTGAAAATGTTAACAGGTGCAGAGAAATTTCAAGAAAACATCCAAAAATGTAAGAGTCTCAGTGTAAAAACTGTTAAGGGCAAGCTTGGATACCTCGTAGTCTGTGGCTGAGTAGACAAACAACTGAAATATGCCTCACAGGCATGCAAGCACCAGGGGCCCACACCTGTGCCTCATTAATATACAAGTAAATCTGCTCTACTGGGAAACAATTGGAAATTAATTGTCCCAAACCATTAACTGAGGTTGACTAAAGGAAATAGACCCACATTCCCAGCATCTTGCACCAAACTAAACAATAAGAGTCATTTGTCAGCAGTTGAGACTACTGAGGTTAGCTTCGTGAAATTACCCTTAAATTCCATAATACTACAATAGAATCGACTTAAGATGTAAAATTCAGTATCAAAGCCAAAATCCCGGATACAATCTCTGAAGAAAGATATGCTAAAGAAGAAAGCTACTGAAACCTCAGAAACACAAGGCCATTAAGGTCCAGATTCCATGGATGTTGGGAAAGGACACAATAATATCTACCTTGAGAAAATGCTATAAGGACAGGGAATATAGTTCAGTGAGTATTGCCCTGGCATAGGCATTTCAGTCCCCAGTGCAGGTCACACTTTTTTTTTTTAAATGCCATAATGGCTGCTGAATTCATGAATTCACTACAGCTGTGGTTACCTACACAAGGCCTGCAAAGATCAATTCAGTTTAAAATTCCAACACTGAGTGGGGAGGGTCTCCTGAGGCACCCAAACCTAGCTGAGGAGCTTTGGTAGTTTATGGTTGCTTGGGGTCAAGTGTGATGGCTATTCTTGGTTGTCAACCTGACTACACCTGGAATTAACTGAAACTCGAAAGTGGAGGGAACATCTGTGAGGAATTTTTGCTTATTTGAAGCAAAAATCCAAACACCTTTAATCCAGATCTTTTGAGGTGGGAAGATATGTACTCTCTCTCTCTCTCTCTCTCTCTCTCTCTCTCTCTCTCTCTCTCTCGGGGATTTATTCTGTAAATTCTGTTACTCTAGAGACCCTTGACTAATATAGGCCACTGGTAGATTACCCACACCCCAGTGGATGAATCTAGGCGCCTACATGCATGTGCAGCACTAAATGAACTCAGCGGGTTAAATAGTAAATAAGTGTTTTTCATTCCAGTGAGTCCCACACATACACCCACACTGTGTTTTTATCAAGTTCTTAGTAATATTCAAAGATCAGATACAGAAGCACATTATAGAGATATGTCTCAGCTTGTAGCCTGTGAACAAAAAGAACAGATTTCAAATGTATTTTGAATCCCAAATTAAACTTAATTTGTAAAACAAACAACCAATAAACAAATTAAAACAAGTACTTTCATGGCCTGAAAACATCAATAACTCTAGATAAGGAAAAAAGAAGTATGAGTTAGTGACTTCCAGTCTCTAGCTAGAATGCCATCCTGTCAAGTAAAGTAGGCTTTTAAGGTCAAGTTATGTGCTCCTTAAATAATGAAGCACAATTACTAGGTGTGATGAATAAGACCCTGTGCCTTGACTGGTGCAGAGGAAAGGAGCCTGGGGCAAATGAATTTGACTATCTCTGAAATTTGCAGTCATTTAAACCTATTCATACATATAGTTCTAATTAAGGTGTAACATTTCAAGTTGAGAAAACCTCCAACAACAGAGGCACACAAAGGCCACAAGGTAATCTACTGTCTATTCTGTGGAATAGAATTTGACCAATAAACTGTGATATAAAGTAATATTTATGCAATGCCCACTAAGTGCTTAGCATTCATAGAGACACAACGGGGTGTGAAGCTAGGGTAGTGGACAGACACATTTCTGTAGATTGCTTTTGGTAAGACTGCCATTTTTAATATGCTAATCCTGCCTGTCCATGAGCATGGGAGATCTTTCCATTTTCTGATATCTTCTTCAATTTCTATCTGTAGGGACTTAAAAGTTCTTATCATACAGGTCCTTCACTTGTTTAGTCAGTGTTACCCCAAGGTATTTTATATTATTTGCAGACACATTTCTAAACCAACAATAGTAAAATTAACAAAGCTCTTGGGTAGAAGAAATGGTTTTATTATAATTAAAACTCCAAATATAAAATAATTCAAATCACACCTACTGAAATTTTACCTACAAGAATTGATCTATCTGATGTTAAAGAGACTACAAAGGGCAAGATGTTCTAGAGGAGCTGAACCAAAATGAAGTTTTTTTAAAAAGATTTATTTACTTATTATGTATACAGTGTTCTGCGTACATGCCAGAAGAGGGCACCAGATCTCATTGTAGATGGTTGTGAGTCACCATGTGGTTGCTGGGAATTGAACTCAAGACCTCTGGAAGAGCAGTCTGTGCTTTTAACCTCTGAGCCATCTCTCAAGCACTATGAATGTTTTTTTAAAATAAGCATAAATATAAATGATAGACTCAACTGATCCTGAAGTTGGGGGAAAATAATATGAAATATTAAGGACTTGGTTGTAGAGACTTTCAATTTATTTAGCAAACGTAAAGGAAAAGTAGTAAGCAAATTTTGTCTTATACTATATATCAGGAGTACAGAGTAGTAGGCAGATCTGAACAGCAAAAACCTGTCAATAATGCCACCAAATGATAAAAAGTTCATTGTAATATTGTAGGCAAAAACCTTCTTTGTTTGTTCTTGTTTTTTTCAGACAGGGTTTCTCTATGTAGCTCACTCTGGCTGTCCTGGAACTCACTCTGTACACCAGGCTGGCCTCAAACTCACAGAGATCCATCTGTCCTGCCTCCTGGGTGCTGGAATTAAAGGCATGCAACACCATCACCTAGGCAAAAAACTTTTAACCCCTATAGAAGCCAGTTTCTTTATGTGTCTTTAATTCCTCTTTTCAAATGAGAAAACTAATGTTTAGGAAAATTAAACTACTCACGAGAGAAAAAACAAATTAATGTAAACTAGGAAAAGTACCTTTCTAGAACAAGTAAACTAAAGACAAAGCATGATCCAGACAGCACAAAGAAAATGATCTCTGTCAATTAAAAGCAGGGCAGAAATAAGATCTTATGTTTTCTCCTCAGACCTCAGTTAATATTTGGTGTAAGGGTAGAAGATAAGCTGTCAACACTTGACTGAGAAGATGCAATATGACCACAGTGAAGAATGACCTGGTACATTTAAACATTTAAGGAGTCTTAATTGCCTGTAGCTCTTCACCTATGAATGGGGCTTTGTGTGGCAGACGACATTCAGCCTTGCAAACCAACTAGTGGTGTCATTGTTTATGTGTTATTCAGGCAACCATATCATTGAAAGCTCATGGGTGAAGCTTCCCTGTTGTGTATACAGAAGACACAATCTCTCAACAGACATCTTGGTCCTTTTATCTATAATATTCCCTGAGCCTTGGGTGTAGAAACCTAGACCTTCAAGAACTCCTTTGAAAAAAGCATTAGTGCCACCAAGTGGCAAGTACTCTACCATTGCAGGCACCAGATCCCTGAAAACAATCAGCACTGAAACACTGATTAGCAATGGCTGCCTTGGAATTAATTTGATATAGTGTTGACAAGCACTTAAAATTACTTATGGCGTTGTTCCTCAAAGAGACTACTGTGAGTAAATAGAACTGGCCAAACGTGTAGCAACTGTTCCTCAAAAAACTCCAAACAAAACCAACAAATCAGCAAAGTTTTTGCAACAGTAACTGATGACTTCCCTTTAAGATTGAGTTCCATAGTTAGCCTTCTGCAATGGTTTGTTTTGCTTTTTGTTTCTGACATGGAAATCACTTTTCCTTTGTTTTGACAGAGCATCTCATTGTGTAACCCTGACTGACCTGGAACTCCCTATATAAATCAAGCTATCCTTAAACTCAGAGATCCACCTACCTCTACCTTTTGAGTGCTGGATTTAAGATGTGTGTCACTACACCTAAACGAGGAAATTACTCTGAATACTCAATGAATGAATGGAGCTAATGATTATGAAGAAATCTATTTTCAACTAAAAATTTTAATGTACTTTCCAATATTTATATTGTGAAATCTTTTTTAAATTGTTCATACATATTTTGGTCATATTCTTTCCCCTTCCCCAACTCCTCCCCTACACACCCTCTCTGCCCACCCCATCCCATATTTTTCCTCTCTCTTAAATAAGTCAAAGCTGAAAGCAAAACCACAAACAAGCGTGATATTTTGAGGTGGGAAGATATGTACATACACACACACACACACACACACACACACACACCCACGCACACGCACGCGCGCGCGCGCACACACACACACACACAGAGCATACAAAGAAAGTGGAGAAAACACATCATGAAAACACGGAGTCAGTTCTGTATTGGACAACTAGTGTTAAGCATCAGAATGTCTAGGAGTGTGGTTAATATATCTAGTATCACTCCATTCAAGAAAATGGACTTCCTTCTCCAGCAGGTATTAATTGCAAATAACTTCTTGTTTGAACTTTTACAGGTCTTATGTATGCTGTTGCAGTTTCTAATCTGTGTCTTCTAAATCTATTGTTTAATAATTTTGTAACTGAAGTGATACATAATTATGTGCTAAATTTAGAGAAGAAAACTTTAATCAGTGATCTAGATTATGGTAAACTACAGAATATATCCATATTCTAAGAAGAGTGTGTCATTTATATGATGATTTATATCTGAATTTTTGATATCGTCTGGAGGTGAACAATGTCTCTATAGGAGTGACAAAAGACTCAAACAGCATACAATAAAATAAAATAAAAGTGAGGCGGGGAAACAAAACTCACACGACTGTAGTAAGAGGAAAGAGCACACAGCCTACTGAGCAGTACTGGAAAGCTCTACTCTTTGCAGCTCTAATGACAATGCAACTGCTCAGGGGTAAGAGAAGGGTTATCACCGTGAAAAACACAAGCTACAGAAAATGGGAAAAGGAAATGGAAGAGGATTCTCTGGCTTCTGGGTTGTGTGGTCAGAGTGCAATGGGATAGGAGGTCTCAGAGATGGTCATGGAGTTGTGAAAGAAAGGCAGACAACCCCCATCACCTTGTTGCGATCAACAGAGTGTAATGGAATCAAAGGGAAGCATGAAGATGACCTAGGAGCAGCACTGAGTGTGTAAAACCCAAGAAGCATGAAGAAAGGGAAGGTTGATATCAAAGTGTTTGCACAATCTGATATTCCTAATGTATAAAGTGAGATTTTAAAATGTGTCCTATCATCTATGATCACATTTTTTAAGCTCATGCAAAGGAAAAAGAGACAATTTTAAATGTTTCTAATTGACAGAAAAACATACTAAGGATTTCTACCTGCAAAAGGAGTGTACCATAATCTCAGTATTCTATGTAATGCCATTTAAAGGAATGACTTTAAAAATAGTATTCAAACAGAACAAGAACCATCTTTGGATCAACAGAAATATGGAGAGTACACATGAAGTACATCCGCAACGACTACAGCGAGGGGTATGGGGTACGGCGAGCTGCAGCACTAGGTCTGCAGGTGCCGACATCAGGCAGACAAACACTGATGGCGTCTGTAATCACCTCATTTTTAGCTGAAATCACAGGTAATGAGGGAACTCCGAGTCTCTAAAAGGCAATTAGTAACTCTACTGGCTTTTTGCTTCCTCTATCAGGAATTTTGAAAAAGTTACTCTTATTTCAAGCCTTTCTCCCCTCTATAATGAAACATCAGGGTATATCACTCATACATATGTACATACATATAAAATGGAATGTACAATTACCACAAGCTTAAAATAATTTCTTCATACATTTAGGTAAAATATGGTCTTATGCAGTAAGGTGTTACTGAGACAAAGGTGAGGATTAGTTTATTACATGGAGATTGCTAAAATCTATTGTAACGTTCTGATTTCAGGTTTGGAATACATGAGGACTGGAAATCTTGAGTCCAATCTTACATTCTCTAGAATGTAATATAAAGAACTAAATTAGAGTACAGTTGGAGACTCGTAGCTATAACACACTTATTCTTTATGTGACCTTAAATGCAAGGTCACATTGAAACTGGTGAGTTCATTTAATCATACGTTTAGGAGAGGAATCCAGAAAAGTTTCATTAGAAGATTTCCAATTTTAAAAAAATGTTATATATACATGTTTTAATTGAAGTAATAATAAAAGTCATTACATTACTAATCAAAGGATCAGCATTTAGAGATGTGGTAAGAAAAGGCTCTCTTGTTAGACAATCTCCATGATACAACTGGAGTAACTTTGTATTTCATGGTATTTCTCAAACATTTAATTAATATAGAAGGGAAAATTCCTTCTGCAACTTCTCCTGAACTGACTTCCCAGTTGACCTCAGTTATTTGATGTTTGAGGTAACTGGTATGGGCTTGATATATGACTTTGAGAATATGATAAAGGAAATCAAGGATCGGGGTGTAGGTCTAGAACCTTAGGCCGTCAGGAGGCAGGAAACTTATGAGGTCAAGGGCAGTCTGAGCAGTACAAAAGTATTTTACAAAGAGGGGAGAATAAGACAGAGACTGAGAGGAGGGAGGGAAGATTGAGTGGCTTATGATACACTATATAATACAAGAAAAACTGTAAAGGAACACTCATAGTATCAGAAATAAATTATTTTCCATGAATTTTAAAATGAATGTTTATTTAGCAATGGATTTATTTAGCAAATGTTTATTTGAAATGGATTTTTACTTATTTGGCCTCTAAAAGCCAAATCTCTCTTAAAACATATATGTTTTCCAGGAGTAGAATGGTTTCTATGGTTATACACTGCAACAATGCATGTATCCTTGAAGTATCTTCGCTCAAGAAGCCTACAATAACAGGGAGTGGTGGCCCATGCCTGTAATCTCAACACTCAAGAGGTAGCGACTTGTGGATCTCTGTGAGTTAGAAGCCAACATGGTCCACACAGCAAGTTCAAGGACAGCCAGGACTGCATAGAGAGGTCCTATGTGGTGGTTTATATAAGAATGGCTCATAGACTTGAATGCTTAATGACTAAGGAGTGGCACTATTTGAAAGGATTAAGGAAGTGTGGCCCTGTTGGAGGAACTATGTCACTGGGGATGGCCTTCGACGTTACAAGAACCCAAGCCAGGCCCAGTGGCATTCTACTCTTTGAGCTGCCTGCAGATCTGGATGTAGAATTCTTAGCTACTTCTCCAGTAACATGTTTGCCTACCTGCTACCATTCTCCCCACCATGATAATGGACAAAACCTATGAAACTGTAAGCAACCCCCAATTAAATGTTCTCTTGTAGCCATGGTCATGGTGTCTCTTTACAGCAATAGAACGGTAACCAAGAAACTCCCTTGTCTACAATAAATAAATAAACAAATAAATAAATAGATATGATACATAGATAAATGAATGACTGAAATAAAGCAAACAAAAACAATATAAAACAGAACAAAATACTACAATGAGTCTACCATCCACTTGACAACTTCCAAGTGAGTAGTACTATCCAATAGAATCTGAGGTGAAAGATATGCTTTGTATTTCTCTTTTCACCATAACAATTACAATTACATATATCAACCAAGCAGCTGAAATCTGTTTAGTACAAATGAAGAACTGCCTATTTTATTGTAATTTAAATAGCATCATATAGCTCATGGTTCCTGAACTAAGCTCAGAATGTTTTAAGAATGCCATTCATACAGACATTCAGTTTTAAAAGAAGCAACTATTACAGTTCAAGGGATATCAGGACAAAAACACACATGACACAAACTCACATAGAAAGAAAACAACCATCAAACAACTAAATAATACATGTGCTTAAATAGCTATGTACGTGATGCTACAACATGGTATTTAATCATCCTAAATGAATGATGCTACTGATAAGAACTAGGAGGCACAGGGATGCCCACTTCCTCCCTTCTGTCTATGCTACATTACTCACTAGACCCAAGGATGTTCTGTCACAGTGACCTTCCCTAGCTCCCTCACACATGTATATGTTAAAGTTAGGAGAGAAAATCTCCATAGATGACTATTTGTTTATAAGATATCAAAATGGCTCATGCTGAAAAGAACTATGCCTAAGATCTGGGTCATGAGCCCAAATAAAACCAAATTCAACAACAAATTTAAAAAGAACCACGAAAATATAGCTTAAAATGAAGATAATGGGTTATATGATAAAATGAACTTTAGTATGAGGTCAATTGATACATTTAAGTTAGTTTGCATTAGTATTTCTGGGAAAACAATTTCCTACTGCCTGTGAAAACCCAAAACAGAAAAACATCTCTCCACAAAAGACAGTGAGAACCTCACTCACTTACAGATCAAGGGCCCTGTCTACTGCACTGCATTAGAAACATTTCAGACTCTGCAAGTCTGGGGTCTTTAGAATCATGGTATGGGCTTTGCTGGCTTAGCATCCCAATTCAAAACTTTTAGGGCATTGCTAATACACAAACAAGGTTCAAATTTTAGAATATATCATATTGAGGATTTTCAGAAAGAAAATATGCAAACAGTATACTTACAAAGAAAAAGTACAGCTTTGTTTGTTTTAGAAAATGTCTAACGATATGTAACTCCAACTGTGCTGGAGCTCACTATATAAACCAGCTTGACCCTTTAACTCAGACATCCTCCTGCCTCTGCCTTCTGACTGCTAGAATTAGAGACATGCACCACTAAGCCCAGCTAAAAATTAAAATTTTTCAGAGACACACAGTAATATTCAAGGTATCTGGCATGGTAAAGTTTTATGTATCATAGCAGTGATTTCTTTTTTTTTTAACTCAACAGGAAAATGTTGATATTACCAAAATATTCCCTAGATCTATGTGTGTAATTTTTCTCTGATGTTGCATATACTTTGAAAACACAAAGTTCTCTGTCTCTGCATTAAATAACAGTTTTTCATAGTTATTTGCTCTATTTTTAAATTAATTTTTGTTAGCATAAAGATAAGTGGTTTAACTATGATTTTCACACATATCTATCATTACACTTTGTTCTTGACCATTCCCTTTTCTCCATTCTGTTTTTAGTGGATTTCCCTTATGTCTATTTCTGAAAGATTTTTTTTATATGTATGAATGCTTGCCTGCATGCATACACATGAATCACATGGTTCCTGGTGCCTGGGATCCACAAGATACTGGATACCCTGGAACTGGTAGCTGGGAGCTGCTGGGAGCTGAACCAGGTCCTCTGCAAGAGCAGCCAGTGCTCTTAACCACCAAACCATTTCCTCAGCCCTTCTCATGACTACCAGCTTCCTTAAGGGCATACACTGATAATCCTTTATCCTCTTTCTTAAAGTGTTACTGTAATAACTTCAGGTACCCCAGTCCACTGGCACTCTGAAAGTGTGAAATGGAAGACTTCCAGAATAAACAACTCATAAATGTTATGCTGCACAGCAATTAGTGGTGGAATCTCACACTATTTTGTCCCATCCAATCCACTAGTCACTTAGTAGCTGCCTCTGTGATCAGATTAACTGTTTCGGTATCCTGATGATTTCCATTTAAGGGCCCTCTTTTTACTTAATAATGACTACACAGTTCAAGAGTACTGAAGCTAGAAATTCGATGTTGTCAAGAAGCTAAGAGAGAAAAAGGTTTTGGCATCGTACATAAAGGAAATAAACATGTTTTAGTTGATCTATGGTAGGGATATATAGATCTTCTGTATCATGGTTACAAATGTCATCTGTGGATGTAGGAGCAGAAAAAAAATTAAGTTCCTTCTTTAAGTCCCATCAGGAGCCAAGTGCACAAAATTGGGCCAGATCATTGTGTTGATTATTTACCCCTCTTACCCTCCCTTAAACCTCCTGCATGGAAAGAGTTCAGCCTATTTAGACAGAAAAGAAAGAATTAGACAGAGTATGGTGAGGGTTGGGGGAGGAGACCTGTGAACAGAACAAAATCCAAGCAACAAGAAGGCTGTCTCTAGTTCTAAAGCAGTAGAGCTCTGCTGTCCAACAGATTTAACATTTTTAAAGATTTATAACTCTACCTTGAACTCTAATTTTAATGTACTATTTTCTCAAATTATACCTCAAGTAAGATACTCCAAATTACTGATCAAATAGTTAACTGATTTTTTTAAATTTTATTTTATAATTTAATTTAATTTTACATATCAGCCACGGGTCCCCCCCCCCCCGTTCCCCCCAGCCCCCCCCCCCTTCCCATCTCCTCCGTGGCAAAGACTCCTTTGAGGATTGAGTTCAACTTGGTAGATTCAGTCCAGGCAGGTCCAGTCCCCTCCTCCCAGGCTGAGCCAAGTGTCCCTGCATAAGCCCCAGGTTCCAAACAGCCAGCACATGCACTGAGGACAGGTCCCAGTCCCACTGCCTGGATGCCTCCCAAACAGATCAAGCTAATCAACTGTCTCACTTATCCAGAGAGCCTGATCCAGCTGGGGGCTCCTCAGCTATTGGTTCATAGTTCATGTGTTTCCATTCATTTGGCTATTTGTCCCTGTGCTTTTTCCAACCTTGGTCTCAACAATTCTCACTCATACAAACCCTCCTCTTTCTCGCCAATTGGACTCCTGGAGCTCCACCTGGGGCCTGGCCGTGGATCTCTGCATCCGGTTCTCTCAGTCATTGGATGAGGTTTCTAGCACAACAATTAGGGTGTTTGGCCATCTTATCACCAGAGTAGGTCAGTTCAGGCTGTCTCTAGACCATTGCCAGTAGTCTACTGTGGAGGTATCTTTGTGGATTTCTGTGGACCTCTCTAGCACCCTGCTTCTTCCTATTCTCAGGTGGTCTCCATTTACCATGGTCTCTTATTCCTTGTTCTCCCTCTCTGTTCTTTTTTTGTTTTTGTTTTTGTTTGTTTCTTTTTGTTTTTTTTTTTTGTTTTTTTTTTTTCGAGACAGGGTTTCTCTGTGTAGCTTTGCACCTTTCCTGGAGCTCACTTGGTAGCCCAGGCTGGCCTCGAACTCACAGAGATCCGCCTGCCTCTGCCTCCCGAGTGCTGGGATTAAAGGCGTGCGCCACCAACGCCCGGCCCCCCTCTGTTCTTGATCCAGCTGGGATCTCCCGCTCCCTCAAGCTCTCTTTCCCTCGACCCTTGCCCTTCATTACCCCCACTCACGTCCAGGTTGTTCATGTAGATCTCATCCATTTCTCTGTCATTAGGCGATCCCTGTGTCTTTCCTGGGGTCCTGCTCTCTAGGTAGCCTCCCCGGAGTTGTGAGTAGCAGTCCAGTCATCCCTGCTTACATCTAGGATCCTCCTATGAGTGAGTACATACCATGTTTGTCTTTCTGAGTCTGGGTTACCTTACTCAGGATGATTTTTTCTAGATCCATCCATTTGCCTGCAAACCTCATGATGTCATTGTTTTTCTCTGCTGAGTAGTATTCCATTGTGCATATGTACCACATTTTATTTATCCATTCTTCAGTTGAAGGGCATCTAGGTTGTTTCCAGGTTCTAGTTATTACTAACAATGCTGATATGAATATAGCTGAGCAAGTGCCCTTGTGGTATGATTGAGCATTCCTTGGGTATATGCCCAAGAGTGGTATAGCTGGATCTTGGGGGAGAGCTAACTGATTTTTTAAGAGCATATAGCTAAACATTATAGCATGCACATATACTAACAGTGACCTGTAGGGCTAACAACAGGTGTTTCAGTTGTGAACTAAAGAAAAAGCAGTCATGTATCCAAGGGAAGGGACTCTCAGTGTAAGGGGATTCTGTGTAGCTTACCCTCTGGTTTCAAATTAATGCTGGTCTTTACAAAGATAAACATATCCACATGCTTATATGAAGGGGTTTACATCTGATTATATAAGTAAACCTAAAGCCTGCCTCTTGATAATAAAATAGGTTTGAAGGAGTTTCTGAAAAAAGGAAATAAATAATTGTCCCATACAAACTCAAACTAGTGTGAGCTGTTAACATAAGGCTGCTGTCTTAGTTATTAGGGTTTCTATTGCTGCAATGAAACACAATGACTAAAAACAAGCTGGGGAGGAAAGGGCTTACGCTTCAGCATTGCTGTTCATCACTGAAGGAAGTCAGGACAGGAACTCAGACAGGGCAGGATCCCAAAGGAAGGAGCTGATGCAGAGGCCATGGAGGGGAGCTTCTTAGTGGCTTGTTCTTCATGGCTTGCTTAGGCCACCTTCTTACAGAACCCAGGGCCACCAGCCCAGGGATGGCATCACCCACCACAGGCTGGGCCCTCCCCATTGATCACTACATGAGAAAATGCCTTACAGCTGGATCTCAAGGAGGCATGTTCTCAACTGAGGCTTCTTCCTCTGATGACTCTAGCTTGTGTCAAGTTGTCACACAAAACCAGCCAGAAGAGTTACAAATAATTAAATTTTTTAAAAGCAGAACATATTTTTAAAGCCACAAATGATCAACAATTAGTTCAGAGAGAGAATATATTATAGATAGACACAAATACGGATCAGTTCAACTAACATAAAATAAAAACATCCTGATAAGCAATGGAAGCCGAATTGCTACAAGTTGGAGCCTGCATGGTCTCCATAGCAATTTCCATGGTGGTCAGGAATACAAAGAGACACAACAAAACAATACAAAGGCCAAACATCACCACAACAACAATAAAATTCTTATTGTTTCAAGGAGATATATTAAGCATAAAACTGTGAATATTTTTTTCCTTGGTTCAAAGGTAGCCCCAAGGACAAAGATCAGAACAATAGCTCTGACACTGGACCCCGGAATGAAAGGTCACACTCTTTTTGTTTGTTTGTTTGTTTTTTGTTTTTCGAGACAGGGTTTCTCTGTGTAGTTTTGGTGCCTGTCCTGGATCTTGCTCTGTAGACCAGGCTGGCCTTGAACTCACAGAGATCCCCCTGGCTCTGCCTCCCGAGCATTGGGATTAAAGGCGTGCGCCACCGCCACCTGTCAAGGTCACACATTTTATGGTCAGAAAGTGCCCTTTAACTCTGAAGTTTGTGGTGCTTCTTCCATGAAATGAAAATAAAATTATCAGATGGATGTTAAACATAAAATTAAAGAAAATCCCTCCCATATAAACTATGTGTAACTGTATGTAAATCCAATTCTTAAAATACTAATATATCTTCACATTAAAAAGATAATTTTTTTCATGAAACAAAAATCAACTTCAGTAAAAGAAAGATGATTAAAACCAAAAGAAGATTAAGAAAAAGAAAGGAAAGCTGAAGCAATGACAGTGTCACCTATGGATGTTAGGTAAGCCAGTGGTGTTCCACACATCTAATGCATAGGCGGGCTCCTTATGTGTTATAGTTGCTGTTCAAAATCCAATGTTAAAAGTGAAGTAGTCAAAAACCAGAGCTTATTTACCCTACTCAAACTCACACCATCAAATAATAATAGAGATTAAGTGGTAATATTTGGTCTGTGGGTCATCTTAAAACTGATTTCCTGATATCTTCTTCAATTTCTTTCTTTAGAGACTTAAAGTTCTTATCAAACAGGTCCTTCACTTGTTTAGTTAGTGTTACCCCAAGGTATTTTATATTATTTGTGGCTATTGTAAAGGGTAATATTTCTCTGATTTCTTTCTCAGCCCTTTTATCATTTGTGTATAGAAGGGTTACTGATTTTTTTGAGTTGATCTTGTATCCTGCCACATTACTTGAAGGTGTTTATCAGCTGTAGGAGTTCCCTGGTAGAATTTGTCAGGTCACTTATGTATACTATCATATCATTTATAATAGTGAAAGTTTGACTAACGACTCTGAGATATCACCTTACACCTGTCAGAATGGCTAAGATCAAAAACACTAATGTCAGCCTATGTTGGAGAGGATGCGGAGCAAAGGGAACACTCCTGCACTGTTGGTGGGAGTGCAAACTTGTACAACCACTGTGGAAATCTTTATGGCGGTTTCTCAGAAAATTGGGAATCGAACTACCTCAAGACCCAGCCATACCACTCTTGGGCATATACCCAAGGAATGTTCAGTCATACCACAAAGATACATGCTCAACTATGTTCATAGCAGCATTATTCATAATAGCCTGAACCTGGAAACAACTTAGATGCCCCTCAACTGAAGAATGGATAAAGAGAATGTGGTACATATACACAACAGAGTACTGCTCAGCAGAGAAAAACAATGACAGCATGAAATTTGCAGGCAAATGGATGGAACTAGAAAATATCATCCTGAGTGAGGTAACCCAAACCCAGAAGGACAAACATGGTATGTACTCACTCATAAGTGAATACTAGATATAAAGCAAAGAACAATCAGACAGCAACCCACAGAACCGGGGAGGCTATATAGCAGGGGGGACCCTAGGACGACTGTGGCTTATAATAAGTTTTAGTTTTACTCAAACACTGGGCAAGCCTCAACGAAACATTTCACTATTAGGATGAGAATTTATACTGTATCAAACTGATAATAGAAAAATAAAAAAAATAAAAATGAAAAAAAAGTTAAAAAAAACTGATTTCCTAAATCGCCTGATAATTCTAAAGAATTCAGAGACTGTATCGTGTAATTATAGATTCACAATACAATACAGGCAATACCACACAACCAGCGCAGCAGTCCTCCGGGATTCTACGGGAATCTTCATCCTCTTCTACTTCCTACAGCATGAGACTGCAGTAAGTAACGGGAGCAGTAAGGTCAGAGGGCTAGAAGATGACTGGGTAGTGAGGGAGAAGACGGAGAATTTCAGCTGCTCACTATCACACTTGGTACGCCAACAAACAAATTGATCTCTATGAGTTAATGTATAGTCTTAAAAATAACCAAATAGGCAAAGTAATATTCTTACAATGTTATCAGAATATGGATTTTTTAATTTCAAGTGTCCAATAGCTTTTGCCCTGTGTGTGTGTGTGTGTGTGTTTCCAATTTTACTTCACAGGGTACCACATCTCAGTATAGATGGCCATGAGCTACCATGTGGGTGATGGGAATTGAACTCAGGACCTCTGGAAGAACAACCAGTGCTCTTAATTCTGAGCCATCTCTCTAGCCCCATTCTGTGTTTTTTAAACCAATGTTTGGTTATCATTTCATTGAGATACAGGACACACTAACACATGAATGTAAAAGGTACTGCCTAAAATTAAATTCTCCGAGTTACTGGTTATAAATGATATGCACGAACATCTTTGTGTTAATTTTTTGGCTTAATTTTTAAACTTAATGATTGAAGAAAGTTCACAAAAGATTTAACTTTAAATGCAAAAACCAAATCTACAGTTATGTAGACTGGACAAGCTACAGAACACACCATTTTGAGAAAAATAAGCAACTTTGGAAGTGTTGATAATGAAGACAAATTACCTTTTTTTGCTTTCCCAAAAGAGATGAAGCAAGATACGTAAAGGTGGAAAATTCCCTTTACTGCTTCAATAAAAGTTCTTTAAGAACATAAAGTACAGTATTTTAAAGAAAATATTAAAAACACAAATAAATATGACTTTTTATTAATAATAATTGGCTATGCTAATATACAGTTACTAACAATTAAAAATCATAATGTAGTCAGGCATGGTTGTACACATAAACCCCAATAATCAGGAGGCAACTGCAGGAGGCTGCAGTGTCTGAACCCTCTCTGAGCTACTACATAGCAAAACCTTGACTAAACAAGGCAGGAGAAAAGAGAAGGAGTGGAGGAGGAAGCCTGTATGTGTGTGGGAGATTCAAATTTTCATAAGACTTTTAAGAAACAAGTCATTCCACTAGCCCAAGTGTGTAATTCATTAGCCCTTTTAAAAGGCACACACAAGTGTTGTGCAGTTTCCTTTTCACCCAAGTAACTCATTTATTTAAATTCCTTGTTAAGATTCCTAACTAAATCATTACAATCTTCGGTTTAGTGGGTAAGACTTGTAACTGAACTCTTTCTGTACTCTGAATATGTGCTGCTCCCATTAGTTAATAAATAAAGCTGCTTTGGCCTATGGCAAGGCAGAATAGAGCCAGGCAGGTATTTCAAGCAGAGATAGAGAGAGAAGAGCGGGGAGTCAGGGAGACAGCAGTGAGCCACCCAAGAAGCTAGATGTGAAATTACTGGAAAGTCACCGGCCATGTGGCAATACACAGAGTAACAGAAATGGATTAATTTAAGATGTAAGAACTAGCTAGTAATAAGCCTGAGCCATAGGCCAAACAGTTTGTAATTAATATTAAGCCTCTGACTGGTTATTCAGGAACAGGTGGGCTGAAGAGATTCATCCATCTACACTGAACATCAAAGGTTTTCATTATTTTATGTGGCTACTAAAGTCTGTAACATTGCACCTAAAAATTATTACTGGGACCTGGGCAGTGATGAAGCATGCCTTTAATCCCACCACTTGGGAGGCAGAAGCTGGGTGGATCTCTGAGTTCAAGGCCAGCCTGGTCTATAGAGTGAGTTCCAGGACAGCCAGGGCTACACAGAGGAACACAGTCTTGAAAAACCAAAGCAACCAACCAAACAAACAAAGAAAAGGAGAAATAGAAAAGAGAAAAGAAAAGTAAAAAATTATTACTGGAAGATTATTCAGTTGTCAAAATCTAGAAAAAAATATTAGTAAGAAAACTTTCCTGATTGGTATAGCTTGTGGAAAAATACTCATAAATGGAGCTAGGTAGAATTAAATAGAAAAAAAATAAATAAATTCAATGCTTTACCCCTGCATATACAGAATATGGAAAATGAGAATCAAAGATCTTTATGCTATTTATACAAGACAACAAATGAAAATTAAACAATATTTCCAGTTTCTAAGAGACTATGAAGTAACTGGTCTGAGTTTTTCTAAACAAATTGACTAGTAAACCCAACTGCAGTAGGTTTTTGGCTATATAAACCCAACCTAGGTCTTACTGATATATGAGGTGAAAATGGAGTTCTTTTCTATATTAGAATTATACTTTAAAAGTCTGAACAAAGTACTACATTAACTCAACAATACATATTCTCTGAACTTGTGTAGAACGTTATCTTATTATTTCTTTAAAAGAATATTTAGAGATATAGTAGTAAAGTTTAAATATGTTCACCTTCTATTTATTTCATAGGTCACTATTATATCATCTAACAAGATAATTAAAATCATGCAAGCAGCTGTTACTGCAGCTGTACAGACTAATGTAACAGTCTGTATTCATGTGCTGGCAACAGGCTTGCTTCTTTTGGCAAAAAGGTCAGCTGCCCTTCTACAAAGTGGCCGCCTGCTACAGAGCCGGTTAGGCATCTTCTCCAGACTTACAAACTGTCTTCTCTCAGCCTCTGATGGTTACATTAGAAATAAAGATCAATGTCTGACAGAAGACATTAACATTGTTCTTTAAAAAGTATAAAATATGATCAATAAAATCAATGATATCTTCTCAGTTTTTAGAAATTTTCCATTTTAAATGGTTAGGAGATATACAATCAAATTTTAACCAAAACCTCTAAAACAAGGCATTGTGTAATAATCTTTCTGGTGCTCTGAGAGTTAATTACAAGTATGTTCTATTTGAATCAATGAAGAAAAATGACATGAAGATACAAATGCCAAATAAAACTGGGCTATTTTTTTAAAAAAAGTCTATATAAGCATTAGGCTCACAAAGCTACACTTGGAGTCCCCTGATTTTTATATTTCAGAACTTACTTGTTCAAGTTCTAGATATCAATCCGTGATTTTAATAGTGCAACAACCTCCCCTTACCTTTAACAGTCGTAGATTTTGTTTTGTTTTGTTGTTTTGTTCTGTTTTTTGAGACAGGGTTTCTCTGTGTAGTTCTGGCTGTCCTTGAACTCACTATGTAGACCAGGCTGGCCTCAAAATCACATAGATCCACTTGCCTCTGACTTCTGAGTGCTGGGATTAAAGGTGTGTGCCACCACCACCAGGCTGTAGAATTTGTTACACAAAGGTAATGGGAACACTGTGTCTCAGAGATGGAGCTTCAAGATTCCTTTAATTTGGGAATGGTGGTACAAGCCTTTAATCCCAGACTCAGGAGGTAGAAGCAGGCAGTTCAGAGTTCAAGGTCAGCCTGGTCTACATAGAGAGTTCCAAGACAGCCAGGATTGCATAGATAGACCTAGGCTCAAATTAGATCAAAAAAAAAAAAAAAAAAGAAAAGAAAAAGAAATAGAAAAAGAGATAGAAAAAGAGACAGAAAAAGAGACAGAAAAAGAGATAGAAAAAGAGATAGAAAAAGAGACAGAAAAAGAGACAGAAAAAGAGATAGAAAAAGAGACAGAAAAAGAGACAGAAAAAGAGTTAGAAAAAGAGATAGAAAAAGAGATAGAAAAAGAGACAGAAAAAGAGACAGAAAAAGAGACAGAAAAGGAGA
>CABHPH010138542.1:0-34714 GCA_902168325.1 Peromyscus nudipes | reverse complement strand
AGAGACAGAAAAAGAGATAGAAAAAGAGACAGAAAAAGAGATAGAAAGAGACAGAAAAAGAGATAGAAAAAGAGACAGAAAAAGAGATAGAAAAAGAGACAGAAAAAGAGATAGAAAGAGATAGAAAAAGAGACAGAAAAAGAGACAGAAAGAGAGATAGAAAAAGAGACAGAAAGAGACAGAAAAAGAGTTAGAAAAAGAGATAGAAAAAGAGACAGAAAAAGAGACAGAAAAAGAGAGAGAAAAAGAGACAGAAAAAGAGATAGAAAAAGAGACAGAAAAAGAGACAGAAAAAGAGATAGAAAAAGAAATAGAAAAAGAGGGTATTTTTCATTATACAACCAATACCAAAAGCTTGAAGATGGTGACAGTGACGTGTGTGGGAACAATAAAAGCAATTAGTATTCAGCATTTACCACTTGACCTTTCTCATATCAACTATATTCATTATCCTCACTTTAAAGTGTACACACAGTACAAGGCTAGACCAGAGTCATCAATGCATTTGCAATCGTTATTTCATCCTATATTCAATATTGAGATATTTGTTAAAGTAACCAACAGACACAACAAACTATGAACTCCTGAAACTTGTTAAGATGACATTACAATAATACAAGAACAAAAAGGGCGGTTATAACCAGGCCTGTTGTGTTGGGCCTGGAATTTTCACTACATTGGAACTTGAAGAAGTCCAAGGTCAGCTTAGGTCATATAAAGAGATTTTGTGTGCTGGAGATACAGCTTAGTTTGGAGTGCTTGTCTAGGATGTGCTAACCTCAAGCCAGTTGTTAAGTAAAGCATAACCATGCTAAAATCCACAGACCTAGAGTCACTAAGTAACAAGGAGAGTTCCAGGGGGGAAGAATGGATCTTCCCAGAAAGAAGAAATAAAAAAGATTTTGTGGGTGGACTGGGGGCCGATGGGGATGAGAATAGTAGGGATTAGGTGGGGAGTTGGAGGGAGTGGAGGGAGAGAGTAATGGAAGAGATGATTATAGTTGGGAGGCATTGGGGAAGGAGCCATGTGGAAACCCAGTGCTGTGGAAACCACCTGGAATCTACTAGTCTGACTCTAGCAAAGACTGGGACACCAACCCAGCCATAAAACCTTCAATCTACAATCTGTCCTGCCTGAAAGATAGGCTGGGGTAATGGTGGCACAGAAATTGCCGGAGTGGCCAACCAACAACTGGTCCAATTTGGGGCCAATGTAACAAGAGGGAGTCAATGACTAGATAGCCAGGGACCAGAGCCTGGATAGCCCAGAGAACTAGGATAGACTCAAACAGGGCTGGTGCCCGAAAGTTTCTCCGGTGCCAGCCAGCTCACGGTCCAGCAGCCACTTATAAAATAATCATTCAGAGGCTTAATATTACTTACAAACTGTATGGCCTATGGCTCAGGCTTCCTGTGGAAGTAGTAGGGGAGGATCACTGCCCACAAAATCAACTAAGCAGGGCTCATAAAAGCTCACAGATACTGAATAGACAAACATGGACTGTGTAGGGGTCTGAGCTAGGACCTCTGCATACATACTGTGGCTGTTTAGCTTAGTGTTAATGCAGGACTCCTAACAGTGGGAGCAGGGGCTGCCTCTAACCCTTTTGACTGCTCTTGGGACCCCTTTTCCTCTACTGGGTGGTCTCATTCAGCCTTTATATGAGGGATTGTGCCTAGTTTTATTGTAACTTGTTATGCTGTGTTTGGTTGATATCCCTGGGAAGACTGCTCTTTTCTGAAGAGAAATAGAGGAGCAGTGGATCTGGGGGAGAGAGAAGGTGGTGGGGTTAGAACTGGAAGGAGTGGAGGGAGGGGAAATTGCCATCAGGATGTAATGCATGAGAAATGCCAGAAGAATGAAAAACAAAAACAAAAGCAAATATCCAAAAGGTTAAGGTGCCCAATACAAGACTGACACTACAAAATGGAAGAGGTGCCAATGATGAAAACTAAGGCAAATTATGTTACTAGCCGAGATGGGTGATCAGAAATAATAATTCCATGGCTTTGCACTCAGATCTTCAAGAAGATTTCATTCATATACTTTTTCTCAGTCCTTTAAAAACTTGTGGGAAAGCTCCATGTTAGAAATTCCATAGTCCTGTTACAGATGTACTCATCCCAGAAAACAACGTGAGGATGCTGGGTCTCTCCTGAGGAGGTCTAAGGTATCAAGTGTCTTATCTATAAAGTTGAAGACTTGTAGCCAGGTGTGGTAAATGCCTTTAATGCCAGCACTAAGGAGGTAGAGGAATGTGGTGGTATTGCGTTCCCCGAAATATTGTGCACCCTAATAAACTTATCTGGGGTCAGAGACAGAACAGCCACAATATTAAATATAGAGGATAGGCAGTGGTAGCACACGCCTTTAATCCCAGCACTTGGGAGGCAGAGCTAGGCAGAAACCCATGTGTTCAAGGATACAGCCAAGCATAGTGACTCACGCCTTTAATCCCAGAAAGCCAGCCGTTAATCCCAGGGAGTGGTGGTAGAAAGCAGAAAGGTATATAAGGCGTGAGGAACAGAAACTAGAAGCATTTGACTGGTTAAGCATTCAGGCTTTCGAGCAGCAGTTCAGCTGAGATTCATTCTGGATGAGGACTCGGGGCATCCAGTCTGAGGAAACAGGACCAGCTGAGGAACTGGCGAGGTGAGGTAGCTGTGGCTCGTTCTGTCTCTCTGATCTTCCAGTGTTCACCCCAATACCTGGCCCAAGTTTGTTCTTTATTAATAAGAAACTTTTTAAGATTCATACTACAGAGGAAGGCAGGTCTCTGTGCGTTCAAGGCCAGCCAGGACTATGTAGAGAGAGACTGTCTCGAAAACAAACAACAAAATGCAAAGAAAACAAACAAAAAATACAACAACAAACCTATGTTTGAGGTAGTTTAGATAACATAAAGGTAAATTTGTTACACAAAACATTGTTTTGAAAGCCTGAAGCTAAACATTTTTCTGGTGACTTATTTCAAGTTAGTTTAAAAGACCTAGAATGATAACAAAAAGAATTCACATGTTCAAAAGTAAATTGTACTGAACATTCTGCTGCTACTGCAATGTGATTCTGCAAGAGTTTCTTTAGTCAATAAAAATCAATATGAAAATATATTCTAGAGCTGTATTTTGGTGAATTCTACATTTAACCTAAATGTCAAATTCAAAATAAGCTAATTATATTATAAGAGCTATTGCCTACAGGTAAAAAGAAATCCCAATTTCATACCTTAAATACTGTAATACCATTTAATAGCAGCATTGGCCTGCCAACCATCAAAAACACACTTTCACATACTACACTACTTGATCTTTTTCCCTTGCACTTTTAAATTACAATAAATTAATATCCTAATATTATAAAAATGACAGGCATTAATTAAAAATATTTAGTTAACAAAAGTATTCACTGTGCAGTAAGTTGCAATAATAGCTCATTTTCAAAACAAAATTATCACTCAATAATGAGATATTTTAATCTCTGAACTAGTTAAGGACAGAATAAACTATAACACAATACTGTCTTCATATTAAAATGTCTTTTTACTGTAATTAGTTAAAATATGAATATAATTATAAAATTTATCAACAAAATGTACACAGATAAGAAGGAAATGACTTTCCATTGTAATATCATTTTCCATTTGTTGTTATTGCACTTGTACTTTAAAAACATTGTATCATAACCATAGATTCCATACATATCAATACCCCTCAGTTACATGCCAAGTTATAGATAATTACTTTTATATTCATCTTTGTTGGTTATTTGATCAGCCATGGCATGTTCAAATAGGGAATTTGTCTGTTATTTACTATGTCACATTTCAAACTTCACATTATACTTTCAGACTAAAAGGAGGCTTAGGAGAACCGCATCCTTTGGTACAATGAAAGCATGAGGAGAAGCACAGGCCCCCAACAGGATCAGGGGACACAGCCTTTTGTACTATCAGTGACAACTGACCGACTGATAACTTATACAAACTCCAACTACTACACAATAAGGATGTCAAATATTTAAATTACCTTATCACTTCAGGAATTTGTAAGACGACTGTAATAATGGTATTATTCACAATATCCCTACAAGTGCCTCCTATATCCAGGGCCCTAGTGCAAAAGCTAACAACATGCCTGTAATCTGAAGACATAAATGATGCAGCTCCAATGATGAAATGGAATACATACACAAAGAAAGCTCAGAATGCAATGAGTTGCCAAGTGTGCAGTGTTCGTGTGCATGTCTCAAAGTGTTGGTATACACTATTAGAACTACTAATTAATCATCAGGACAACGTATCTCAATTGAAGAATTTATTTATCTGATTGCTACTTATATGCTTAAAAATACTAGTACTGAATTTGCAGGGGTTTTCCTATAAGGAAAAACAGAATTTAAACATTTTGGTTCATTATATAAACTTTCAAATATTATTGGAAATATTTAATTTTTTTCTTTGGTTTTCATGCAATAAAGCACAAAATTCATAAACATTTACTTAACCAAAATCTAAGTCAGGATGAAACCATTAATGAGACTAAAAGACAAAATATGTACTTCACTTAGGATGCTACATTTTTGTTAAGCTGGCAGACTGCCAGAGAGCATACTGTCCTGTCCTTATACATGTGATAAAGACATGACTATAAGTTCTTTCTATCCTAAGACCACAATTCTATAAAAGTTGTGTTTTCTACGATACCTTGTAAAACTGTATGTGCATGTAATTATCACTTACGTGTATGAATTAAAGGTTCCTTCAGAGTCTATGGTAGAATTAGTTCTTTTTCCATTTTGACTTGGATCTCCTAGACACAGAAATAAATATGATGAAATAACAGAAATTGTAAAAGTGAATATTTCACTTAAAAAGCACTGTATGACAACTCTATGTATTGGCAGCTAAAACATTTCAAAACAACACACATACATTATTCCTTTTCTATCTCCCAATTATCTTTTGTACTCTGAGCCTTTTAGGTAAAAGTTCATGTGGATGTCAACATACAAACCAATACCAAACTCCTAATTTAGGTAGAAGCACTGCCAACATAATTGCTAACAGGAAAAGTAAAGTATGATGCAATTATTTTCTATGAGTCACAGAAACATGGAAGCTTATGAACCATTAAATTACATGCTAATACTTATGAACAAAGGTAATCTTTTGTTAGAGACTAGACTGCACTTTCTTGCCACTAGTACAGCCAAAATGCATATAGGCAGAGAACAAAGCTAAAATCTGCTACACTATCCAGCACTCTCCTAAGCAGACAGGTAAAAGAAACACAGACAAGGGGGAGGGTGATCAAGAACACACTTTAGGAAGCTTCTAGTATATCTCAACATTTCTTCCAAAATATGTCATTATTAACTGTTGTTAATGCCATGCTTGAACTGTTTAAAATTCCAGAAATATAAAACATGTAACAAAATTTCACCAAAAGACATTAGTGTTTTGTGATGGTTTGAAAGAAAATGGCCCCAAAAGGAGAGGCACTATGAGGGAGTGTGGATTTATTGGAGGAAGTGTGTCACTGTGGAGGTGGGCTTGGAGTTCTCCTATGCACAAGATACCACCCAGCATCACAGTCTATCTTCTGTTGCCTGCAATGTAGGGCTATCAGCTGCTTCTCCAGAAGCATGTCTGCCTGTACACCACCACGCTCCCTGTCATGATGATAATGGATGGAACCTCTGAAACCTTAAGCAAGCCCCAGTTAAACGCTTTCTAAGAGTTGCCATGGTCATGGTGTCTCTTCACAGCAATAAACACGTTTTCTGTAATAACATTTTTTTTCACTTAAAAAACAAGAATATTGGTGAAATCAAATTTAGAATGAATCAATATGTATGGGCATAGATAATGTACAAGAAAATAAAATTTTAAAAATATTTTAAAAGCTTAGCAATACCCCAGGATAAAAAAATTCTTCTAGTAAGAAATTTGAGAGTTTATTTCATTAAATATATATTTTAAAATACAGTTTTTATGAAGCAGTGCACTATTAAATATATCATTTCTTCCTCAAAACAAATTATGAACAGTATGTAATTAAATTTTGCACTTCTGATCCCTACAATGTAACTTTCAAAATCATTTTACATTTAAAAGCTTAAAATTTTAATCATTTGTTCAATTATGACTTGTAATTTTGATTTATAATGAAATATTTTAGGTTTTACTAGAGACTATCACAGTAGACCTGGTCACATCAAATAATAATTGTAAAGAATTCAGTTTAAAAATGAGGTTGATTTATTTATTTTTTTTTTTTTCTGAGACAGGGTTTCTGCATGTAGCTTTGCGCCTTTCCTGGAACTCACTCTGTAGCCCAGGCTGGCCTCGAACTCACAGAGATCTGCCTGGCTCTGCCTCCCGAGTGCTGGGACTAAAGGTGTGTGCCACCACTGCCCGGCAATTTAAATTACTGTATATAACAGTAGGTACTTTGGTTCCACAATTATGTTACTCATTAAATGGCTACTGAAAACTGGAATGTAATTTGTAAGACAGCCTTGTGCTGTGTCACATGGAAATATTAATTCTACCTAAGACTTTGCAAGTATGACCAGCACTTTCCAATGTTCAGAAATAGACTCAGTTGTCATGCTGAGCCTTTTAATGTGATTCTTTTTTCAAAGTATCCTTCCAGGGTGTTTCTGATCACTTGGCTGTTTTTGTTCCTTGTTTAAAACTTAAAATAGATTTCAGCATTCAAAAATGGAGACACAATCTTAAAAATATTCAAAACTTAAATGTTTAAGAATACCATAGCTGTGTGTATGCTAATTCTTTGAATACACAAAGAGCATTTTATTTCTGTTATAAATTAATAGTATCTACATAAATTGAAAAGATAGAAGAAACAATATCTCAGTTCATTAAACAGAAATTTTCTGTAACATATGCTCTTCAACAGTATGCAGGCACTTCTTGTATGGCATTCTAAAATCAACACAAAACAAGTATAAGATACATTGAAAATCAGAGTCTTCTTTCTACTTAAAAATAAAGATTATGACTTTTATTTTATTTTATTTTATTTTGGTTTTTCGAGACAGGTTTTCTCTGTGTAGCTTTGCGACTTTCCTGGAACTCTATAGCCCAGGCTGGCCTCGAACTCACAGAGATCCGCCTGCCTCTGCTTCCCCAGTGCTGGGATTAAAGGCATGCACCACCACTGCCCGGCTGATTATGATTATTTAAATATACAAAATATTACCTACAGAATTCTTGTTCATTTAAGCTGGATTTTTAAGATCAAATATAAAAAAACTCATTCAAAAGGGGCTTTTGTTTGTTTTGTTTTCTTTTATTATTATTATTAAGAGATTTTTCTATTCATTTTACATACCAACCACAGATTCCACTCTCCTCCCCCCTCCCGCCCCCCAGCCTTCCCCAGTAACCCACCCCCCCATTCCCACCTCCTCCAAGGCAAGGTCTCCCATGGGGAGTCAGCAGAGCCTGGAACATTCAGTTGAGGCAGGTCCAAGCCCCTCCTCCCTGCACCAAGGCTGTGCAAAGTGTCTCAGCATAGGCACTAGGGTCCAAAAAGCCGGCTCATGCACCAGGGATGGGTCCCGATTCTAAGTGTCTCTCTGTAGAGCTCTGGCTGGCCTGGTACTGGCTATGTAGATGAGGTTCCCTCCTCTGCTGGGTTAAAAAGCTTATAACACCATGTCTGGCTGTTTTTTTTTTAATAGCCATGTTTTATCATAAAATGTGGCAAAGGTTTTCTAGTTTGTAATTGTCACCCTTGAAAATGCCCTATTAACTATAATTTTCAAGATGCAAAAGAATGTATTAGGGAAACAAAAAGCAGTTTTTGCTTCTCAAAAACATATCAAATACAGGGTTGAACTGTTTGACTAGCGATATTTGTGAAAAGATTTCAGAGTTTGTTATATGGCGAAAAGACAATGAAGTTTTGAAGTGGAAAAAACTGCTTTATTCTTTCAATCCTATAGTTGAATAATTATAGCAAATGTTTATGAAAACATCTGTTCCTTATAGTTATAGATTCTTAATTTTAGTATACATGTTTTAGATTCTTATATTGGAGGAGACCTGACTTTTGAAAGGTTTACAAAACAAAACAAAAGGAGTTTGTAATTCTAGAAAATTGTACATGCAATATGTTATGTCCTGTAGGAATTTTTATTTGGAGGAGAAATCACAGACAACAGAAAGCTCATCCTCCATTTAAACTGGGACATGCTAATAGCACAGCTACAGAGTAAGCAAACACCAAATGAAAACTCCAAACAAATGTACTATAAGGCTGATTCTAATTTGCCTTTAAATGTAGTAAAGTAAGTACTAACTTTAAAAGGAAAGGAAATAAGTGTAATGACAATAAAAATCTTGGAATCTATGTGTAGTGTTCTCGCAAAATAACAACAGAGGGTGCAAGAGAGTTTAATATGATGTTTCCAGTTCTTATTGTAATTTGAGAAACAAGTTGTCAGATAAGTAGCAGTAAGTGAAACAAGAATGTACAGATTTGCATTCATACAGATAGACAGACAGATACACACACACACACACACACACACACACACACTATTAAACTTACAGAAAGTGTTCATATATAACAAACACTGAATTGTGTTTTTAGGATAATAAATTTCCTTGCTTGAAAAGTAATTTAACTAACAATATAGACAATTTTTAGAATACAATTCTCATTTTAAAGATATTTCCAAACCCAGTGTACAAAGTAATCTGGGTATTTTAATTCAGCTTATATAATTTAAGTATGTGTATGAATTTCACACAACTATACAGTATACACATTCAATGTTATGATATATAATAATTTACAAAATATAATAGTTTATATCTATAGGTGCAAGTGACCAATTCCTGTGGCTACAAATACATACTACTGTATTTTTATTAATTGGTAAGCAACTTTGTAAAATGAGTTCATAACAAAATTAAAACAGTTTGGCCCATCTCTTGTCACCAAATGAAACGTCCAGTGCTGGGATTGGGTTACACCGAACTGAGTTGTTGGCTTAGAGGTGCCACGGGAAACTCCAAATAAGCAAAGGCAATGGGTTGTTCTCCACAAACTGAGAGCAAGGCTACATTGCTGAAGACAAAAGCTACACAACTCACTAAACATGCCAAAGTCGAGCTGGTGCCTACATAGAGCTTTCACCTCTATGCTCTAGCACTTTTGGTATAGGAAGATACTCTATAGAATACCAAAAGAGAAATGTAAGCAACAACTCAGCCAGAAACCCTTTGGTTGACAATGGAATCCTGCCTGTAAGATAAAATGGTGGCACAAAGCTTGTGGAAGCAACCAACTAATATCTGATTTGACTTAAAGCCTACTCCATAGATGAAACTCATACAAAACACTGCTTAGGTGACCAAAAACCAGGGACCTATGGTAAAAACAAACACTCCTGGTCTATAAAAAAATAAAACGACTCCTAATAACATTTTGCTAAGCTCATAGATCAGTGCCTTTCTCAGCCATCATCAGAGAAGCTTCCTCCTGCAACAGATCAGAACAAATACAGAGACCACAGCCAGACATTAGGCAGAGAGTGAGACACCTTGTAACACTCTGCCCTAAATGGGATGTCTCCATCAAATCCCTCTCCTCAGGACTCAGGAGATCTCTCCGAAGAGAAGGTAGAAGTGTAAGAGCCTCTAAGGAAGAGATGGAGAACACTAAGAACACAGAACTCTCTAAATCAACATGATCAAAAAAACATATGAATTCACAGAGACTGAGGAGGTACTGGTCCTGCACAGGTCTGCACCAGATCCTTTGCAATATATACTATGGCTTCCAGTTTAGTGTTTTCATTTCTGAGTGTGTGAATGAGTGGGTCTCTGATTTGTGTGTCTGCTCCTGGCATTCTTTTCCTTCTGTTTGTTTGTCTTGAACAAATCCAATGTGATAGTTGTTTTATGTCATTATATTTTATTTTGTTATATTTTATCATTATCCCTACGTGTTTTTCCCCCCTAATGAGAGACAGAAAGGAAATGGATCCGGATGAGCGTGGAGGTAGGGAGAAACTAGGAACAGTAAAAGGAGGGCAACCATAATTCAATACTATATGAGAAAAGAGTCTATTTTTAATAAAGGGAAATTTTTTAAAAGTTAGTTTGGCTCATTTGAAGAAAAAATATATGCTTTTAATTTGTATTGGCTTAAATGAAGTATTTTCAAATAGTAATTTCTAACATATATGTATCTGAGTTATTATGCCAATAGTAATATAACTTAAATTTCAAAATAGGGGTGAACAGACTCAAGATATTCTGTGAGCTTGAACTATACTCATGTTGAGATAATGACATTTACTGGTTTGATTCATGAACTGTTGAAATCATGCTAAGTGAAGTTTTACAATAAATTTCTGTGGGGTTTTTTATGCACACACATCTGTCTGCTTCAAGAAGAGAGAATCAGGAATTTTAAAGTAGGTTAAGTTAAAAACAGCCAGAAAAACACTATAAATAAGTGTAGTTACTCAAATGTGCCTTTAGTTTACATCTGAAAGCACTGACTTTGAAAGTGTCACATCATGCTAAGTATGAATACTGAAAGTGAAGACGGTTCGGACCTGTGAGAGAAGTGCTACTGCATTTGATGATTGTAGTAGTGTTGGGGGTGGAGGTTTGATGCAGACCAGGATGAGGAAAAAACTAGGAGGTCTAGTAGAGATCTGAAAATTTGTATCTTTTAAAAATACTAGAAAAAGGAATTGTTTTTATTAAATTTAATATCCTCAGAAAGTATATTACTACAAACTATTAAAAATAGCCATGTGCTGATGCACAATAGTTAAATTGTAAAAAGAGTCAATTTTTATCTATTGACATTGTAGCCACTAAGAGTACTACATCATTTCCAAAATTAAACCTAGTATCAGCCTCCATAGACTGATAATTTATGCAAAAATGTGAGAACTGACCATTAGGTAAATGTAAGAAATTCCTGAATGAGTTTATACTTTATTATTGTTAATTTATCTGCAGAATAGAGATCAAATAATGGTCCAATTTAGTTCTCTATGTTAAAATTATTATTATTTTATGTAATGAAAACCCTTTTTCAAAGAAAATATTTTCTTGGGCAACCTCCTAAGCCAGATCATCTTGTACCAGAGAAGAGAAGTCCCACATGCCATCAGGATATATTAGTAAAGGTTCGTGAAATCTTCATGATACCCTGAGTATCACATATTTTAAATATTAGAGAAGAGAGACTAGGGAGATGGTTTCAGTGGGTACAGTGCTTACTCAAACAAGCATAAATATCTGAGTTCAGATCCCAACATTTATATAAAAGCCTAATATGGGCAATCATGTCTGCAACCCCAGTTTAGGGGGATAGAGGCAGACCTACCATGATACTCTTGGTCAGCCAGTCCAGCAGAAACAACAAGCTCCAAGTTCAGTGAAGAGATATTGTCTCGAAAATAAAAGAGGAAAGAAATAGAAGAGGCCACATGGTGTTGATCTCTTGCTTACAGGAACAGACCCATGTGCACACAAATACACCATACACACTCAAACATGCTCACAAAATTAAAACTAAGAAAAAGAGAGGAAAACAAAGAATTCAGAAAATGTATGAGTGCTGGGTAGCAAATGTGGTGCTGGGTTTTCATGTGGATGGAATAGTTGTGGAAAGTACCTGCTGAGGTGGTGGGTCAGAAGCCTTGTCACCTGGAAACAGTCACCTTCTGTGAACTGCACTGTGTGCAAACTGACTACATAATGGATCCTGACCAACAGAATTCTACCAGACTGTTGGGAAGGGTCTCTGGGTGAGTGATTGACAGAAATGCAGACTCTAAAATGTTTCCTAGATAACATCCATGACCCATGCAATTTTCCAAAATAATAAGCTTCTACCATGCTGGACATAACTATGTCTTACTGTAGAAAAAAATTCAATTTCACTAATAATTAACAAAGAACATCAAGTTACGGTCTATTTTAGTAGTAGTAATGGAACTTAGCATTGAGCTATGCCAACACTACAGGCTACCTGCCATGATAACAGTAAGCTTCTACTATTTACTGTAAGGGCCTAGAATCCATCTGGCCTTTAAAACTATTGTCCCCAGAAAGAGTTGTTGCCTAGAAATGCTGTAATGTAGATAATTATAAAATCTTAGTAGGCAAAAGAGAAAGTAACAAAACAGACTTAGAAAAGAGCTGCCTAAGAAGTAGATATGCTGTCAAACAGTATTAAAATTATTTCATTAGATTTGGAAAATAGTATTAAGACCAAAGATACTCATACAACTTTTCATTTCCAGACATAAAGAAAGGGTCTCACTGTGTAGTCAAGACTGATATATCAGTCAACATCCATAACTACTATCTTAGGAAAATATGAGTGAAGATTTTGGTTAAACTCTGGATGACTAACATTGTGGTCTTAAGAAAAGTTTTTTGTCCCTTAAGAGTATATTAATATTGGGTGTGCAAAACCTCTTAAAATGCAAAGACATCCATTAACTGTGGCACTTTAGGGAGTTAATATCTCCTTTGTTGATGTCTGAAAAATTCAACAGGAAACTATTTGTAGGGTATGAATGCCATTTATTAACAACGGTAACTAATATCATTTAATGTTGTTGGTTTTTTTTTTTACTCTTTTGGGGGCCCGCCATCCAGCTCCCAAATAAATTCACACACAGAAGCTTATTCTTAGTTATAAATATCTGGCCTTAGCTTGGCTTATTTCTAGCCAGCTTTCCTTAACTTATCGCATCTCCAAGTCCTCCTTCTTCTCTGGCTCCTTGATCTCTCCTCCCAGTTTTCTCCTTCTATTTATTCTCTCTGCCTGCCAGCCCCACCTATCTCTCTCCTGCCTTGCTATTTGCCATTCAGCTCTTTATTAGACCATCAGGTGTTTTAGACATGAACAGTAACACAGCTTCACAGAGTTAAACAAATGCAACATAAACAAAAGTAACACACCTTCAAATATTCTACAACATAAAAATATTTCAAACCTGAAGTTTCAAAAATCAGATAAAAAAATCCAAGATAAAGGTTTTCAAAAATATTGTGAGTGTAGCTAGAGTTTTCCTGCCTGGCCCACGGTCAGGATAAATCTCTTTCACCTGCCAGTCCCACAGCCGCTCAGACCCAACCAAGTAAACACAGAGACTTATATTGCTTACAAACTGTATGGCCGTGGCAGGCTTCTTGCTAACTGTCCCTATATCTTAAATTAATCCATTTCTATAAATCTATACCTTGCCACATGGCTCGTGGCTTACCGGCATCTTTACATGCTGCTTGTCCTGGTGGTGGCTGGCAGTACCTCCCTCCGCCTTCCTGTTCTTTTTAATTCTCTCTGTTAGTCCCACCTATACTTCCTGCCTAGCCACTGGCCAATCAGTGTTTTATTAGCAACACATTTGCCATACAGAACATCCCACAGCACTTCCCCCCTCCCTTTTTTTTTCCAAAGAGGAAGGTTTTTAACCTTAAAGTAAATTACATATAATTTGGGAATTTGGGTGTAGCTTCTCTTACTACTTCCTGCTGGAGGGGGGCGCTGTATCTTATGGGGACACAAAGAAAATTTTAGAATTATGGAGTAGTCCGTGATGGTGTATCATCTGAGCCAGTTGCCTCGAAATGGTTCTGGATGTTGGATCATCTGAGCCATGGTGTCATCAGAGACCTTTCAGGTGGACTTGGCTGGTCAAACCTGATGTATCTTAATCTGGAACAAATCCATAGCCTCTGGCTTTCTGTGGAAACAAAATCAGAGCTTCCTTTCCAAAGCAACATATCTTTACGTCCAAATTTTGAAGTCAAGGTATCTTTAAAATATACATATTGGTTTAACTCAGCTTCCTTTACAATCAAATAATCTCTCTGCAGTTAAGAATCCCAAAGACAACACAATCCAGATTCTCTGTGTGATATCCATCTTTACGTGGCTTATATTTTATATTACCTTTACTGTCTCTTTAAAGACTTCATTTTTCAAAACTATTTCTTTATATAACTGTATATATTCCTTTTTATCTCTCTTTGAAGCCTACGTACATTTTTACACACATTTTAAAGCATTTAAAGTCTTGTTCCATCTGAATCTGTCTTATCGTGAATCAATTGTTTTAAACTGCAGCGTTCTAAGACTGAAACAGTGCTGTGGCTGCTGGTTCCGCCTACCTCAGCTTCCCAACATGGCGGTGATATGTTTACCGTCAGCTCTGGGAGCCTTCGTGGGTCTATGCTTCTATCCAAGCAGCGTGTAACCCAGAAACCTCTTATTTTGTTCTGTACTAGCAAAGGCTAAATCCACCACGCAACTTAATGTGCCACTTGCAGACGCCTCATTCCCGCCATACTGCAGGTCAAACACGCACGCCAGGAACCCACCATAGTAGCTCAAGCCCGCAGGCTGCGGCTAACTTGAGAAAGACAACTAGGAAGCTATTTTAGCTCCGTTTTAGAATCTTCTTTTTACGCTTTCTCAGGTTTTAAGTGGAAATTCCTGCCCCACGTTCTGGCACCATTTGTAGCTAGAGTTTTCCTGCCTGGCCCATGGTCAGGATAAATCTCTTTCACCTGCCAATCCCACAGCCGCTCAGACCCAACCAAGTAAACACAGAGACTTATATTGCTTACAAACTGTATGGCCGTGGCAGGCTTCTTGCTAACTGTCCTTATATCTTAAATTAATCCATTTCTATAAATCTATACCTTGCCACATGGCTCGTGGCTTACCGGCATCTTTACATGTTGCTTGTCCTGGTGGTGGCTGGTAATGCCTCCCTCCGCCTTCCTGTTCTTTTTAATTCTCTCTGTTAGTTCCACCTATACTTCCTGCCTAGCCACTGGCCAATCAGTGTTTTATTAGCAACACATTTGCCATACAGAACATCCCACAGCACTTCCCCCTTTTCAGTAACACAGCTTCACAGAGTTAAACAAATGCAACATAAACAAAAGTAACACACCTTAAAATATTCTACAACATAAAAATATTTCAAACCTGAAGTTTCAAAATTCAGATAAAAAAATCCAAGATAAAGGTTTTCAAAAATATTGTGAGTGCTATAAAACATCTATCACTATGAAAGAAATTCACTGAAATCTTCATATTTGGTTAAAAAATTTACAAAACCTTCAAAATTGCACAAAAAAAGATTCAGAAAAGTACACATTATTTTAAAATGTGCTTTCTAAAGAGTCGCTGTTTTAAAACAGTTTACAAAAAGCCTGTTGGTGGTGGCACCCGCTTTTAATCCCAGAACTGAGAAGGCAGAGGCAGGTGGAACTCTTTGAGTTCAAGGCCAGCCTGGTCTACAGAGTCAGTTCCATGACAAGCAGGGCTACACAGAGAAACCTTGTCTCAGAAAAAACATCAATAATAAAAAAGAGTTTACAAAAATTCTAAACCCATGCTAACTTGTATTTACTCTTTTATACTTTATAATTATTAATAGAAATGCCTTGCTAAACCTGACAATAACCAGAAATAAAATGATTGCATCTTTAAACCTACGACAAACTAATGATCAAATTTAACATTCATACATACCATGAAAGATATCAAAATAGTTATTTATTCATAATTTTACACAAAGTAACAAATTAATAAATATGTGGACAAATTTTAAGTAGGTCCTAATTAATAAATGCATTTTCTAATTCAAGCTTGAATTCATATACCTGGATCATGTGATATATTTTCAAGGGTTTTAAAGTTCTGTGGATAGGCACTTGCTGAGCACTTGGTGTTACAGAAAGCAGAAAGCTGGTGAAAATGTATTTGAACAAGGGCACACATTACAGTCCTAGGAAGCAAAAGAACTTGGCAGCTTCAGCCACGTGGTTCTGGCTGTAGAGTCAAAGATACAAAAGTGGGTTGTGGAATCTCCATCTGCAGCTGAGGAAAGCTGCTGAGGCCAAGGATGTGTCATAGGAGTCCCTTGCATAGAGGGCCAGGGAGGCCACTGTGTGAAGCTGTGAAAGTGAGATTCTAAGATGTTGGAGATGTCAGAGTCATAGGATATCTGCCAAGGAAAGCTGCTAACAGCTCCAAAGAGAGAAGTATGTTGCAGTCAACAAAGCTGAAAGGATCTGACATCAGACATGGAGATGCACAATTTGGAGATTGCCCAGTTGGTTTTCTGTCTTGCTTTGGTTCAGTATTTCCTCACTATGTTCCCTTTTTGCCCATCTAGATTGGTATCCTATGCCACTGTAGGTTATACGTTGGAAGGGTGCAAGGTGATTTTTGATTTTGATTTTATAGAGGTTACAATTCAGAGATTGTCTTGAGTCTCAGAAGAGAATTTGACCTTTGAACTTTTAAACAGCATTGAAACTGTTAAAAATTTGGGAACTTTTGGAGTTGGACTGAATGCATTTTTGCATTCTATGGTGGTCAGGGAGTAGAATGTATCAGATTAGTCTCCACAGGCTCACAGATTTGAATGTTTGGTCACCAGGGAGTGGCACTATTAGAAGGTGTGGCCTTGTTCAAGTAGGTGTTGCTTTGCTGAAGTAGTGTGGCACTGGAGATAGGCTTTGGAGGTTTTCAGAAGTCTAAGTCAGGTCCAGTGGCTCTCTCTTTTCCTACTGCCTGCTGATCCAGTTGTACAAATCTCAGCTACTTCTTCATGTCTGCCTGTGATAAAGAACTAAACTTCTGAACCTGTGAGCAAGCTCTAATGAAATGTTTTCCTTCATAAGAGTTGCCGTGGTCATGATGTCTCTTCACAGCAACTGAACACTAACTGAGATACTAGGTATCATGGTAAGAATTCAGTTCTGTATGTCAAGGTAAATAAATAACAAGGCAGTAAAAGAATAGTTTTAAGTAGAAGTAGAGCATAGTAAAATTGTTAAGATCTTCAGTTTTTAGATAGTAATTGAACTTTAGAGTAATGCACTGCAGAGGTAGAATTAGGGTGGATCGGGGGACTAGATGTCTTGAGAACTATCAATGTTGAGAACATCATTAGAATTTGTAAAGTATGGCAAATGAATACCTTGATCTTTACTATTTGAATCACAGCTGAACTGTTCATTCACTGATTTAAGTGAAATCTAATTTTGCCTTTTTTTTTTTTTTTTTGAGACAGGGTCTCATTTTGTAGCTCTAGCTAACCTGGAACTAACTATGTAGACCAGGATGGACTCAAACTCAGAGATCCATACACCTGGATTTAACTGAAGATTTACTGAGTATCTAATAGGTACTAAGCAAATAGTTCCAAGGTTGTACTTTTGTGAAGAAAACACAATTAATTAGAGAGACTGGAAGAAAACTCAAGAATATAAATTCATTAATAATACAATAAAAGATGATTATAAGAGCTATAAAGAAAATATAGTAAAATTCAGTACCTGACCATAGTTGGGGAGGCAGGAGCAAAAAGCAGGGAGGCTGGTTGAGTACACTATAAAAATTATTATCTAATTGAAACGAAGTAAAATTTCAGTTGAATATCCAGGTCAAAAGCAACTATGTGGAAAGGATTTACCCCAGAAGCTAGCATTCTAAAAGGAAACCAGCGTGTGAGGAGTGGGAGAGTGAAGCAGGGAGGAGGGAGTACCCAGAGTGGAAGAGTGGAAAGGTTTCTGTGGAGATAAAGGCGAGGACATGGGGGCTGAGGGCAGGTTAACCAGAGCTAAGGATGTATTAAAAGCCTTATTGAAGTCGAGCGACGGTGGTGCACACCTTTAATCCCAGCACTCGGGAGCCAGAGGCAGGTGGATCTCTGTGAGTTCAAGGCCAGCCCGTTCTACAGAGCGAGATCCAGGACAGGCACCAAAACTACACAGAGAAACCCTGTCTCGAAAAAAAAAAAAAAAAAAAAGCAAAGCAAAACAAAACAAAACAAAACAAAACAGCCTTATTGAAACCCATTAATTTGTAAACTAATTCAAAAGTAACGTTTTGTTTAAAAAGATGTTGAATGAAGGTATTCTGCATGGGTGGGTAATGTTGTTCCCAGAAATATATGGGTTATTAAAAACTCCTGTGCCAAGAACAGGCTAGTTCCTCACTGTGAGCTGTTAAGAGTGTTTTGGCAGGCACCTCAAACAATACAGACCTTTGCTATTGTGACAGGGCAACACAGGAGGGCAGAGGCTGCTCTATCTTGTATTCTTGCTGAGGCCATTTCATATTTAATCTCCTTGATGGAGAATCCCTGTGGAAAATTACTGAAATTATTCTAGAAAATCGAGGTCAAGATGCCCCAGCTTCTGTTAAACTGCCTGCTTGTCCAGAACCTTCTTCTCCAGCTAACTGCTTATCTTAGCTTCTGTTAAACTACTTGTTTGTGCAAAACATCCACTGGTAGCTGCCAAATGAGATACAACATGTGGTTTTTGCCTTTAAAAACCCCTTGCTCTAACGTTTGGCAGTACACCTGGGTCTTGAATATCTGAGTGCACTCCCAGCCAACTGGAATAAAGACTTTCAACTGGCTATAGGCTATATCTAAATGGTCTTTCCCGGTGTGTTCCTTGCAACATTTTGGAGGACCCACTGAGAGCCTCCAGGACTGGATCCCAAAACTTAGTAGTCGTGGGACCTCCAGGAGTAGTGCAGACTGCTTTGGCTACAGGAGTCCTAGATGATGAACATTCCAGGGCCTGGGGAAAGTCCTTTCTAACCAATTGCTGCTCACTACTCCAGAAGCACCTGACTCCATCACCCAAAACCAAAAGTCACCTAGTCTGGACACCTTCAGAGGTAAGTTTGGTCTATAAGAGGCACCATCTGGTTAGGACACAAGAGGGGAGGTTATACACAACCACAGTTACAGTGTTGTTCTGTGTGAGACATCACTGGACTCAACCGAGTCTGTTCATGTGCATGAATGTGTGGTGGAAATCCCTGGTTGCCTTCACTATTTGTCTCTCTGCATGACTGTGTTTCTCTGTTTGTCACTGTCTGTTTCTGTCAGTTCTACTGGTTGGAGAAACAGATCTAAAATGGAAGGGGAGCAAGGCATCCCAAGACTGCAGTCACCACTGCCCCTGAGACAGCACTTGACTTTGTAAAGGCTCACAGAACACCCTGGGCTCTATGAAAACTGGCTGCACAGCTGGCAGCTGATTGCTGCCACTGCTATGATTACATCAGCAGCTCTCCAGCATTGCAGCCACAAGTTTCCCTATATTAATCAATGTCTTTCTCTGATGTGAGACACTCCCATCCTGGATTAAGACCTGTGCCCTCTTAAGGAGACCATAATACTTTTGGCTCGGTGAGGTCACCCAGAGGAACCCCAAACCTCTGCTTGTTCTTTCAGCCACATGGAGGAAGCTGACCTTCCCTTCTAGACAGCTTGCTTCCAGCTTATTAGCTGTCTGATTCTTACTCTAGGTCACTGGGTCCTATTCCTGTTCCCTGTGTGGAGGTGGGGAGGATTCTGGCCTCCTGTGGTCTAAGCAGAGTATGCACAGGGAGGCCGAAGCAGCTGGCTGTGCCTCAGTCATACTGGGCTGAGGGGGAAGTCCAGCTCCTTCATGGTTTTTATCTTCCTTTCTACCAGTGACTTGTGCAACTGTAAAACCCCAAACCCTCCCTTTTCAGAGTAGTTGTAGGTCCTTTTTCTATACACACAAGCAGACTTGGAAAGACTGCCAGCAGCTCCTGTCCACCTTATTTATAAACAAGGAGCAAGGTCAAATCTGGCTGAAACATAGGAAGATAGCTCTGGGAACAATGAGGCCCATATAGAGGGAACCTCTGCTTGTCTACACAATCAAGTTAGGATTAATCCCACATTCTGTTACACGAAACTTCAGCTTATAACCTTACGAGTCTCCTGCCAGACTGCAAACTCGCAGGTCCTCTACCTGACTCTCTTGCGGTGACTGACCTGATATGACTGACTTTCCACTGGTGACAGACACCACAGGGGACAACAGACAAGGCACTGTCAGCAGATGGGAAGTTTTGTAGTGAGAACTTGCTCCTCCCATGACCTTGGGCTATCTGGCCTGATAGAGGCAGTGCTTCTTGCCTGCCTAAGTAACCTCTAGAAAGGGGAGGAGGAGGGGGTCGCAAGCTCTCTCTTGGATATGGAAGGCGTCCTAGTGCATGGTTCAGCAACCATCTGGAGCTTTCCCCATCTTTCCCTGAGAGATGAAGAGGCACTGGTGCCACTTGTTTTCCCGTAGAACCCCTTTCCCCGTAGAACCCCTTTCCCCGTAGAACCCCTTAATAAAGTGATACACAGAGACTACTGATGCTCTTGTTACAGTTTCTTCCAAAACAGGATCAAGTATGGAGCAGCAGCAGCAGTGACCTAGGGTAAGACTATCTGGCAAAATCTTTAAACAGGGGACCTGACTTCAATGAGTTGAGTTTTTACCTTTGACTTAAGCACTCCAATGGGGTAAAGACAAGACCATATATACTGACAATTGATATGTTTTTGCTATGACCCATGTCTAAGGGGCTCAAAAAAAGGAAAGAGGATTGCTAACCTCAGCCAAAAAAATAAAAAGAATAAAAATAGAAAAGAAATCTTAGCACTATTATAAGCTATCTGTTTACCTAAGGGGCCACCATTGTCCACTGTAAAGGACACCAAAAATGAGAATACCCCAGAACTCAGAGGAAAAGCATTTGCTGACATGGCTGCCCAGGAAGTAGCCCTATAATCAGTGGGACTTTTCAGAGTTTTGGTAGCCCAGCTCACTGAAGAACCAGGAATGAACTCTTTGAGTGAGAATGACTGAGTCAAACAAGAACTGTCTAAACAGAATACACAGGGATGGTGGATGCAGCGGGAACAGACTCATCCTTCCCACAAATGTGGGAAGGTGACTGGCTAAAGATCTCTATCAAGCCACCGACCTACCTAGAAGTCACAAAAACTGCCAAACTCCTCAGAGCCAGGTATCATGTTCTAACTTGTGAACGTCTGATTGAACACACCATGTTTAGATGTGCTACCTGTGCTCAGATGACACCATGGCAGGAAGAAGACCCAAAGGTATTTGGACTCAGGAAATGGGCCTGGGAAACATGGGGAATTGAACTTTACTTCAATCTGCTGATTTGGGCCATAAATATTTGCTGGTGTTTATAGACACCTTCTAAGGATGGGTACAAGCATACCCCACCTGAACAGAGACTTCTCCAATACTTACTAAGAAACTTCTATAGGAAGTTTGGACTAGGTGTGGACTACCCCTAGCTTTTGGGGTCTGAGAATGGCCCAAACTTCATAGCCAAAATGTCTCAAAATCAGTAAAAGGTATTAAACATTAACTGGAAATAATATTGTGCTTATGGGCCATAGAGTTCAGGTTGGGTAGAAAGCATGAATAGAACTCTTAGGGAGACATTAACCAAATTGGTCCTGGAAACAGGCAAAAATTTGGGCCAATCGCTCCCCCTTTGCCATGTGTGTTAGTGTTCTATTGCTGTTAAAAGATACCATGACCATGGCAACTTTGATAAAAGAAAGCATTTAATTGTGGTTCACTTACGGTTTCAGAGGTTTAAGTCAATTATCTTCATGGCAGAGAATGTGGTGGCACACAGGCAGATACAGTAGCTCAACGTTCTACATCCAGATCAGAAGGAGGCAAGAAGGGAGAGATTCTGGGCTTGGCATGGGCTCCTGAAACCTCAATGCCCACCCCCCAGTGACACATTTACCCCAACAATGCCACACCTCCTAATCTTTTCGAATAGTGCCAATCCCTGGTAACCAGGCATTCAAATATATGAGCCTTCAGGGGCCACTATACACTGCTAAGGGTCTGATGTACCCCTAACTTCCTAACTACGGGGGTGGGGGAGGTTACTCCTTTTGAATTATGTTTGGGAGACCACCTCCCAACCCCAACAAACACCAAGATATTCTCCAGGCAGAAATGTCTAATCATGAACTTCTCAAGTCCTTACAGGCTTTGAAGGAAGTTCGCCAGACCATTGACCAGAATGTGAAGGGAATCCTGCCATCCCCTAACTCAGAACCAACTCACCAGTTCCAGCCAGGAGACTCGGTTTGGATAAGGAAGATCTCTGCCTGGACCCTGGAACCTATGTGGAAGGGACCCTAACCAGTTATCCTCACTGCCCAACTTCTGTGAAAGTGACTGGTGCCATCCCCTGAATTCAGCACTCCCAATTTAAAAATGCCACTGAGGACAACAACAGATGGACAGTCATTTGTATGGCAGATCCTGTAAAGATAAGACTGACCAGAGTTTACTAACCTTGGAGACATAATCCCCACCAGCCACAAATCTAGGCATGGGTACTAAGAATAACTAGGAGAGGAAAACATTATTTTTGGGGTGGAGTTCTGCTTTTGGGGTGGAGTTCTGCTTTTATGTCCCTCTTCCACAGTGAAACTATATAGGTCTAAGAGTGGGATGGGGGTTAGTAAATCAGGTTGTGAAGAAGACTGGCTAGAAAAAGGCCTTCAGAGATTACAATTTTATGTGTGCACTGCCAATGGTGAGTCATCCCGCCAAGGACAAGGTACCTGCATCATGTCCTTACATTATAATCTTGCTTCCTTAATCTTATAGTAAGGTTTGTTCAAATACCCAACAAACCAATGGTAGCCTAGAGAACCCCAAAATCTTTTACACTCCTGAATCTACTTGCCATGCTTGTACTAATGGTTTGACAAGATGTGTTTCCTTTGATTCACGGGAAAGTCACACCTCAACTCTATGCATACTGGTCTATGCTATGCTCCAGGTATATCCCTATAATAGGGAAGAGGGGAAAGCCCATAATGACTTTGACTTAATGTTAATGAAGAGCAAACAGATAGACTTAGGCCTAAGCTATTGGTGAATTCTGTTTCTAGGCTGGAGAGCCATGTTGAATCCTCACAGATATGGTCCTACAGAAGTAAGAGAGAACTTGGTATGACTTTAGGAGAAACTTGCTGTTTCTATGCCACCCAATCAGGGATATTTAGGGAAAACCTTGCCATGGTCAGAGAAAAGCTCATTAAGAGGTGAAGAAAGAGCCGGGCGTTGGTGGCGCATGCCTTTAATTCCAGCACTCAGGAGGCAGAGCCAGGCGGATCTCTGTGAGTTTGAGGCCAGCCTGGGCTACCAAGTGAGTTCCAGGAAAGGCGCAAAGCTACACAGAGAAACCCTGTCTCGAAAAACCAAAAAAAAAAAAAAAAAAAAAAAAAAAAAGGTGAAGAAAGGAGGTATATATTAGAAAATTGGTATCAGGCTTTGTTTGCCTGGTACCCATGGATGACCACCTTATTGTGAGTATATTATCTTGACCATTGATTCTTCATGATTGGGACCAGGGAAATGGTAGGACCCTGCATCCACAACTGCATGAACAACTGTGTCAGAGAAGAAACTCTGTGGTGATATTTTATTTGTGCTCTAACAAATATAGCTTGCCTGGATCAGAGGACAAAGTCAGCCACTATATTAAACATAGAGGTCAGGCTGTGGTAGCACACACCTTTAATCCTAGCATTCAGGAGGCAGAGATTCATCTGGATCGCTGTGAGTTCAAGGCCACACTGGGAACAGAGCCAGGCATGGTGGCACATGCCTTGAATCTCAGTGCTAGTTAACCATAGGCGTCTGGAGGTCTGTACAGACAGACAGGAAGTGATAGAGCTGGGTGGAAAGAGGAAGTGATATAGCTGGGTGGAGAGAGAAAACAAGATGGCAGGGCACAGAAAGGTATATAGGCGTGAGTATACAGGAAGTATCTCTCTTGGGCTGAGGATTTCCTAGCAATAAGAACTTGTGGCTGGCTTGTTCTATTCCTCTGATCTTTCAGCTTTCACCCCAGTATCTGGCTCTGGATTTTTTATTTTAAGATCATTTAGCAATTTGTTTTACAAAACTCAGTTATGCTACTTGTCCTTAGGACCAACTATGCCTCTTAGAACAGGATAAGTCCATAATTTGACTCTTGCCTATAGAAACAGTGGAGAATGTCACAGAGAAAGAGTACAGAGGTTTCTCCAGGATGTCCCCCCACTCTCCCCACCCCCAACGATCTCAGCTTCTGTTAAACTGCCTGCTTGTGCAAACCTCCCCATCCAGCTAACCACTTACCACAGTTTCTATTCAACTGGTTGCTTGTGGAAAACCTCCCCCTATAGCTGCAGAGCAAGATACCAGGCTATGGTTTTTGCCTTTCAAAGTCCCTTGCTCTACATTCTTAGGGCTACAATTATGTCTTAAAGATCTGAACATAGACCCAGCCAGATGGAATAAAGACTTTCCTTTCATAAAAATGTGGTACATATACACAATGGAGTACTACTCAGCAGAGAAAAACAATGACAGCATGAAATTTGCAGGCAAATGGATGGAACTAGAAAATATCATCCTGAGTGAGGTAACCCAAACCCAGAAGGACAAACATGGTATGTACTCACTCATAAGTGGATACTAGATATAAAGCAAAGAACAATCAGACTGCAACCCACAGAACCAAGGAGGCTATATAGCAGGGGGGATCCTAGGATGACTGTGGCTTATAATAAGTTTTGGTTTTACTCAATTACTGGGCAAGCCTCAATGAAACATTTCACTATTAGGATAAGAATTTATACTGTATCAAGCTGATAATAGAAAAATAAATAAACAAATAAAAATTTAAAAAAAAGACTTTCCTTTCACTATAAACTGTTTCTCTCATGGGCTTCCCATAATAAGTAAGTCCCAGGAGAGTGAGGACTACAGAGAGACCTTGCCTCAAACCCCACCCCGCCAAAAAGATTGGCAGACATCAGATGTAAATCTGTAGACAGTGAATTATTTGATAGTTATGGCTCTGAAAAGCCTTATAACTAACCCGTTACCATTCTACAGAAGCATAGCTTCTAACAAAGAGCCTGAGTAGCATTTTTGAGCTGCCCATCAGAATGGACTTCAGACATGCCTGACCTATGGGCCATTCCTTCAGAACACCATTTGCTTAATGTGAGCCTAAGGGGTTTATTGGTACTAACTCATTGACTAATACCCCCAAAGATGGGATCAAATCAGACCAATCAGGATGTCTTTCTCTGGCACTGGGACTATAGAAAGCAAACTACTAGACTGTCAATCAGCAATATCTTCCGCAAGGTCTTCAGAAAATACTATTCAGAGACGAGGGGAAGCTGCCAGAACTAAAGCAAAGCCACATAGTCATGGTATACTTGCCTGTAATACTAATGTTTGTGAAGCTAAAACAAGACGTTCATAGATTTGTGGCCAGCCTGGGCTTCTTGATGTGACCCTCTCAAACCAACAAGATGGGGTTGCTTGAGCCAACCCTTCCAAAAGTAACAAAAAGCCAAAGGTTATGAAAAAATGCTTCATATGCATGGCCACCCCCACATTAACTAAATATGTTCAAACTTTGGTCCCTATTTGCATTATATATATTTCATACATAGACATGGTCCACTTCAAGGGTGAAGTGCTAAGACAGAAATACAGAACTGTAACCAGTCTAGCAGAAATCATGATATGTTAAAGAGATAATGAGTCTCTCAACTGGACTATCAGAATACTGAAAAAATGGACCTCAAACCAGTGGGAATTTCCCCCAGGAATCTCATGTTAGAAGGTACAGGCAACAACCAGAAAGGGGAACTCTGTTTCCAGAAAGAGATTTCTCATAGGCCCAACAACTTGTCAGACCCCCTAACAGGATGACACTAAACATCAGATAATGGTGGGGCAGACCACTGGGACTGCTTACATGCACACATCTTTGGTCCTCTCTTCAAATCTGATCTCACTTCAGGACCCTGAAGATAGACTTGAAGGGTCTGCTGAAGCTCTTTGTCCCTCTTCCCACAGTGGCCACATAGAAGAAAGCTCCCTTTTCTGAATTTCCTATTTAATGGGACTTTTAAAAAAATGGCTTATTGAAGACCTGACTTAGGGCACAAGTTGTAGGCCCTAAGCTCAAAAAAATGGTGCAGTTAAAACATTAAATATACAGAATGAAAAAAGTATAATAAAAGATGCAAAAGAGAAGGACCAAGTCATACACAAAGCAAGGAGAGACTAGGAGTTAGACAGACTACCTAGCTGGCAGACAGGCTGGGAGAGGGTCACAGCTAGGTTAAAAAGAAGGTGGAGAAATCCAAGGTTAGCTTTGTCCTCACCCTCCTGACTTGAGACAACAGCCTGACAGTTTAAAACAAGGGCTTTCTAATCTTTGTCTCCCACCAGCAGGCCTCCTGCTGATGGTCTGGCTCAACAAGTCCCAGGCCTGTTCAGGACATGTCACATTAGCATTCTGGGCCAGTCAAGGACCACAGCTTTCTTTAAACTGACCAGCCTTAAATCAGGGGAAAGAAAACTCTTCAGTTTTAAAGCCCCACCCTGGGGAAGGGAGTGGATCTTCAGCTTGGGTGCCTCTCCGCTTTGCAGAGGGCCTTTTCCATTGTGAGCCTGTTGTGCTGCCTCACCCCCAACAAACACCTTTCTTCAACTGCTGTTTCCATTGGAGATGCTTGAGAGTTCACTACTTTTCCTGCCTTTCATTTCTTTGATTGGCAGAAAAAGAAAACCCAATCAAGGTCCCTAGAATGCACTGAACCCACTCTAAGACCTGACATAACTGAAGGGGAAAGAGGAGCTTTGAGTAGGTTAAAGGTACCACTGACCATTAAGCCACTCCTCCTGGCATACTGGAAGGACTTCTTTAGTCTGAAGAAAAAGATAAGCATACAAAAGGAACTGCAGGAGGGAAAATAAACAACTTTGACAGCCATTAAACAAAGTAAGTATAAAAAACTATCAAACACTATGAAATCAACCACAGCTCTGAACAGCAATTGTCTCAAGGCATCATGATACAAACTGACACCTTGGATTAGAAAACAGATTCTTTCTGCTGACTCCAAGAAACACACCTTACTGACAAAGATAAATACTATGTTAGGATGAAAAGATGGAAAAATATAATCCCAACAAAAGGAACTGGGAAATGAACATGTACAGCTATTCGAATGCCTGACAAAATAAGACTTCTTGTCAGGAGGAATAAAGAGGGATACTTTATTCTGTTCACATATCTCTCATCTTTTATTTATAAAACAAATACTACTACCTTTGAAATTCAGACTGACTTCACAGTAGCAATAATGGGAAACTTCAATATCCTACTCTGACCTTCAACAGTTGGACTGTACAAAAAAATGAATAAAGACATGCTGGAATTAAGTAATATCACAGCTAAACTGAACCTAACCAACATATGTAAAACTTTCTACTCAAACATTGTATGTATAATGTTTATTTCTACACATTATTCTCAGTTCACCATGAAACTGTGGGGAGCCCAAAATAGCTTGACCACACAGCTGCTGTGACAGGCTTAGGGACAGGCAACATCTAGATCCAGGGAAAGTCATAAGGTGACGTCACCCAGGGATTCACCCAGGGATGGACTAGCATCTAAGGACATGCCTATAAAGGGACAAAAAACTTACAGAACACCAAATAGGCTGGACCAGAAAAAAAGTCCCAGCACCACATAACCATGAAAACACTAAACAAACAGAATAAAGAAAGAAGATTAAAAGCTTCAAAGAAAAAGGCCAAATAACATATAAAGGCAGACATATTAGAATTATACCCAACTTCACAATGGAGAATCTAAAAGCTAGAAAGGTACAGACAGATGTCTTGCAGAATCTAAGAGACCATGTATGCCAGCCCAGACTACTATACCAAGCAAAATTTCAATAACTGTAGATGTGGAAAGCAATACATTTCATAACAAAATCAAATTTAAATAATATCTATCCACAAATCCAGTCCTACAGAACGCACTAGAATGAAAAGTCCAACACAAAGAAGTTAGCTACACCCATGATAACACAGGCAATAGATGTCACACCACCAAAACCCAAAGAAGAGAAACACACACACACACACACACACACACACACACACACACACAAAAGCACACACGCGCACACACATATGCTCACATACACTGCCGCCGCCACCACCACTACCACCGCCACCAAAAACAACAACAACAATAACAACAACAAAATAACAGGAATTAAAATAACTGGTCATTAATTTCTCTCAATATCAATGGACCCAGTTTTCCTATAAGACACAGGTTAACAGAATGAATATGAAAACACGATCCATCCTTCTGCTGTATACAAGAAACATAACTCAACCTCAAAGACAGACATTACTTCAGAGTAAAGGGTTGGGAAAAGATTTTTCAGTCAAATAGACCTAAGAAGCAAGCTGGTGTAGCTAGCCTAATATTTAAAAAGACTTCAAACCAAAATTAATTAAAAAACATGGAGAAGGACATTTCATATTCAAAGAAAAAAATCTACCAAGATGATGTCTCAATTTTGAACATCTATGCCCCAAATGCAAGGGTATCTACATCTGTAAAAGAAACATTACTAAAGCTTACATCACACATCAAACCCCACACATTAATAGTGGGAGACTTCAACACCCCACTCTCACCAATGGACTACTTGTCCAGACAGAAACTAAACAGAGATATAGCAGAACTAGTAGATATTATATCTCAAAAGAACCTAACAGATATTACAGAATATTTTGCCCAAACACAAAAGAATATACCTTCCTCTCAGCACCTTAAGGAACCTTCTCCAAAACTGACCATATACTTGGTCACAAAGCAAGTCTCAACAGATCAAAAAAGAAAAAAATTAAATAACCCCCTGTGTCTTATCAGATCACCATGGATTAAAGCTGGAGTTCAACAGCAGAAACTACAGAAAGTCTACAAACTCATGGAAAATGAACAATTCCAAACTGAATTACTACTGGGTCAAGGAAATAAACTGAGGGCTGAAATCAATAAAATAGAAACAGAGAACAATACAAAGACTCAATGAAACAAAGAGTTAGTTCTTTGACAAACCCTTATCTAAACTAATGAAAAGGTCTAGAGAGAGAATATCCAAATTAACAAAATCAGAAACCAAAAGGGGGACACAAAAAGAGACACTGAGGAAATCTAGAGAATCATTAGATCATACTTCAAAAAACCTGTACTGCACAAAAATTAGAAAATCTAAAAGAAATGGACAAATTTATTGGTAGATACTACATACCAAAATTAAATCAAAATCAGATAAACAATTTAAATAGACCTATGACCTCTAAGGAAATAAGAACAGTCATTAAAATCTCCCAACCAAAAAAGCCCAGAGCCAGGGGGTTTTAACACAGAATTCCTCTAGATTTTAAAAGAAAAGCTATGACCAATACTCCTCAAATTATTCCGCCAAATAGACAGAAGGAACATTGCCAAACTCTTTTTATGAGACTACAGTCACCCTGATACCCAAACCCCACAAAGACTCAACAAAGAAAGAGAATCACAGACCAATTTCCCTCATGAACATTAATGCAAAAACACTCTAAAATACTCACAAATGAAATCCAAAAACACATCAAAAAGATCATCCACCATGGTCAAGTAGTCTTCATCTACATATGCAAGAATGGTTCAACATATGAAAACCTGTCAATGCAATCCATGATATAAAAAAGCTGAAAGAGCCGGGCGTTGGTGGCGCACACCTTTAATCCCAGCACTCGGGAGGCAGAGGTAGGCGGATCTCTGTGAGTTCAAGGCCAGCCTGGGCTACCAAGTGAGCTCCAGGAAAGGCGCAAAGCTACACAGAGAAACCCTGTCTCGAAAAACCAAAAAAAAAAAAAAAAAAAAAAAAAAGCTGAAAGAAAAAAACCCACATGATCATCTCATCAGATGCTGAAAAAGTGTTGAACAAAATCCAATGGAGAGATCAGAAATACAAGAAACATGCCTAAACATAATAAAAGCAATATACAACAAGTTGACAGCCAACATCAAATTAAATGGAGAAAAATTCAAAGCGATTGGACTAAAATCAGGAACAAGATAACGTCCACTCTCTCCATATCTATTCAATATAATACTCAAAGTTCCAGCTAGAGCAGTAAGATAACTAAAGGAGATCAAGGGGATACAAATTGAAAAGGAAGAATCTCAAATGGCTCAAATATACTTAAAGAATTGTTCAACATCCTTAGCCATCAGGGAAATGCATATCAAAACAACCCCGAAATTCCATTTTACACCTGTCAGAATGGATAAGATCAAAAACACAAATGACAGCTTATACTGGAAAGGGTATGGAGCAAGGGGAACACTCTTTCACTACTGGTGGGTATGCAAACTTATAAAGCCACTTAGGAAATCAATATGGTGGTTTCTCAGAAAATTGGGAATCAATTTACTTCATCACCCTACTATAGCATTATTGGGCATATATCCAAAGGACGCTCAATCATACCACAAGGACACTTGCTCAACTATGTTCATAGCAGCTTTATTCATAATAGCCAGAACCTGAAAAAAAAACTCAGGTGTCCCTCAACCAATGAATTAGAAAAGAAAATGTGGAATATTTACACAATGGATTATCACTCAGCTGTTAAAAACAATGACATCATAAAATTTGAAGGCAAATGGAGGGAACTAAAGACAAACATGCTATGTACTCACTCAAAAGTGGATATTAGCTGTAAAATAAAAGATAATTATGCTACAATCCGCAGGTCCAAAGGGGCTAAGTAACAAGGAAGGCTGAGGGGAGACACCCAGTTCTTTCTTGGAAGGGGAAACAGAAGAGATTTCAAGAGTGGACTGCAGGCAGGTGGGGATGGGAACATGAGGGATCAGGTTTGGGGTGGATAGATGGGGAGAGTACTGAAAGAGCTGATTGGAAAGGAGGTCATTTCAGGGTCATGTAGAAACCTGGTGCAAGAGAAACTCCCAGGTATCTACAAGGATGACCCCAGCAAAGATGTCTAGCAATAGTGGACATGTAGCCTGAACTGGCCATCTCCTGTAACCAGACAAGACTTCCAGTGGAGGGATTAGGACACCAACCTAGCCACATAACCTCTGACGTACAGTCCGTCCTACCTATGGGATATGCTGGGGTAAGGGTGCCACAGAGATTGTGGGAGTGGCCAACCAATGACAGGTCTAGTGTAAGACCCAGGCTATGAGAGTAGGCCACCCCTGACACTGCTTAGAGGGCCAGGACCCAGAGGCTGGATGGCCCAGAGACCTAGGATAGAACCAAAAAAACGACTAGAGGGGAAAAAAAGTCAGTGTAATGATGCTTAATGATATTCTGCTGTACTCATAGACTGGTATCTATCCCAACTGTCATCAGAGAGGCTTCATCCAGTAACTGATGGAAACAGATGCAGATACTCAAAGCCAAACAAACATTAGGCAAAGTTTGGGGAATCCTGCTGAAGAAAAGGAGGAAGGGTTGTAGGAGCCAGAGGGATCGAGGACATTACAAGGAAACCCACAGAATCAACCAACCTGGGATCATAGAAGTTCACAGAGACTGAACTGACCACCAGGGAGCTTGCATGGGATTGACAATTGTGTACCTTGACCTCCATGTGGGACTGTAGCTGGAGTTATCTCCAGTCCCGCCTGGGCCGGCAGCCACTCAGACTCAAATAAACACACAGACGCTTATATTATTTAAACTGTTTGGCCTAATGGCTCAGGCTTCTTGTTATCTAGTTCTTATATCTTAAATTAACCCATTTCTATTAATCTATACCTTGCCACGTGGCTCATGGCTTACCGGTACTTTACATCCTGCTCCTCATGGTGGTGCTGGCAGCATCTCCCTCCCTCAGCCTTCCACCTCCCAGAATTCTCCTCCTCCTTGTCCCACCAACACTATCCTTCCTGCCTGGCTACTGGCCAATCAGCATTTTATTTATCAATCAATCATAGCAACATACATTTACAGCATACAGGACATCTCAGAGCATGGGACCCCTAAGAGTGGAAAGAGGGGCTGTCCCTAAAGCTTTGGCTGGCTTTTGGGAACCTATTCCTCATATTGGGTTGCCTTGACCAGCCTTAATACAGGGTTTTATTATGCCTGCCCCTTTCTGAACAGAAACTGAGAAGGAGTGGGTGGGTGGGTGTTGGGGGAGCTGAGGGTAGGTGGGGTGAGGGGATGGGATGAGAGGAGAAGTGGAAAGTGCAGTTGGGATGTAAAGTAAATAGATTTAACTTAAAAAACCTAAACAACATAGTTGAATTTCTAGATACATATGCCCTAACAAAGTAAAATCAAGATGAAATGAGTAATTTAAGAAATAACCTATAACAACCAATGAATTGGAAGCAGTATTTAAGTCTCCCACTTAAAAAACTAGTAATAAGTCCCAAAGTTGAATGGATATAGCACAGAAGTATAATAAATATTAAAAGAACACCAATACTCCTGAAATTATTTTATAAAATAGAATAGGGTCATGTCCCAATTCTTTTTATGAGCCTGTATTATTCTGATACCAAAATTGGACAAAGATCCAACACCAAAAAAAAAAAAAAAGCAACGAAAGAAAGAAAAAAAGAAACTTATAGGCAATCTGTCTGATATTAACTTCTCAATAAAATACCGGTAAACTATATTCAAAAACAAACTCAAGAGCACCCATTATGATCAAGTTGGCTTCATTCCAGAGCAGGCATGTTAAACATATATAAATCAATAAATGCAGTTTACCACATAAAATAGGGTCAAAAGCAGAAATCACATGACCATTTCAATTGATGAAGAAAAGGTTTTTGAAAAAATCTAATATCCCTTCACTATAAAGACTTTGGAAAAACATAAAGGCTATCTATCACAAAGTGATAGCCACCATTACTGTAAATGGAAAACAACAAACAAACTTGAAGTATCCACACCAAAGTCAGCAACAAGACAGGGAGTGTCCATTTTCACCACTCCCATTCATTAGAGTGCTCAATGTCCTAGTCAGAGCAGTAGGACAAGCCGAGGAGTCAAATAAGATATAAACAAGAAAGGAAGAAGTCTATCCCTATTTACAGATGACATGATTCCATACAGGAGAGATCCCAGTCTCCACCAGGAAAGTTCTAGATCTGATAAATACTTTCAGCAAAGTGGCAGGTTGGTAAAAAATAACATATCTGTTAGGTCCCAAATGCCAAAAGGCAGTGCATTAGTTAGAGTTGTTGATAAACAGAGCAAAGCTCATGTTCATCTTTCCTCTGGAAGCTGTGAAATGAGTTTCTGTCTGCCAGGAAGAGCCAATTCCCTACTGACATGTACCAAAGTTGATGTTAACTTCAAGGTCCCCTTTGACATGGACTTACGGTGCACATAAAGTCACTAGACTCTTCCTTCTAAACCACAACCCCTCCTCCAGGTTGTTCCAGTTCACAGGATTTCCTGGCCCAACCCTGCAGCTAATGGTTTTTCTTTATAACCCAAGAGGTTTTCCCTGCTCCCACTCTGCTCTCTGCTCTTTCCACCTACGGATCAGTCAGTTTGGTAGCTTATCTGCCTACACCCTTGCTTACAATATCCAAATCAGTAAACTTCTTTCACACAAAAGACAGACTCAGGAAAAAAATCAGGGAAGCGATCTCATTCATAAAAGCCTCAAACAAACAATTTTGGAACGAAATCAAGGAAGTGAAAGACCCATTCAATGAAAACTTTAAATCATTGAAGAAAGTGTGAGAGCTAAAGTTATGTTTTAAGTCTTAATTACTGTGCCTAAAAGATCCATGAAACAAAAATGCCTCTGATCTGCAAGCTTCTTATCCAAGGACAGATAGTTCCTGATATACTGGAGGCTGTTGTTTATGTAAAATAACAAGCCAGAGGCTTTCACTCCCCTAAACAAGTTTGTTGAACCCAACTATACTGGATATGCTTAATCACATGTGGGTGGAAGGTTCAAGGGCAGGAAATATGTCAAGATGAACATTTGCCCCTGACTAGACATAGGCCAGAGTTATGTAGGCAGGAAGTAAGTCAGGATGAATGCTTGCCTCTGATTGGACCTGACAGGAACTACAATGAATTGTGTGTTTTGCCTTTTTAAGCCCCTGCAAACCATGACTTGGGGCCATGTTGTGGGGACTGCAAACTCTGGTGATATTTTCTTTGTGCACCCCAATAAAGTTTTTCTGAGAAACAGAGGAAAAAGAAAGCCACTATAATAAACACAGAGGTCAGGTAGTGGTAGCACACACCTTTAATCCTATCCCTCGGGAGGCAGAGATCCATCTGGATCTCTGTGAGTTCAAGGCCACACTGGGAACAGAGCCAGGTGTGGTGACACATGCCTTAAATTCCAATACTAGTTAACCATAAAGATCTGGGGGTCTGTACAGACAGACAGGAAGTGATGTAGCTGGGTGGAGAGAGGAAATGAGATGGCAGAACAGAAAGGCATATAGGCATGGGTACACAGGAAATAGGTCTCTTTGGAGACTGAGGCATCTATAAGGTGAGGTTGGCTGAGGCTTTTCTTATTATTCTGATTTCTCAGGTTTTTTACCCCAATATCTGGGTCTGGGGTTATTTTATTAATAAGACTGTTTAGCAATTCATCTTACACCAAACCACAAAATTATTTTCGTTGCTATCTCATAACTTAATTTTGCTACCCCGACTCCCTCCAGGGGTAGCGACCCACAAGTTGAGAAATACCAACATAAGACAATAAAATGGTTAATATTCAGGAAATGTTTTGAATGACCTATAAATTTTTTCTTCAAAAGAATATTTCATGGTAGCCATTACTGAATTTAAATGACCATTCTATAAGAACATATTTGGTTAAGTGCTTCTTTTATTCCAAAAGCTATTTCAGAAAAAAAAAAAAAA